>CANSZD010000063.1:150000-295303 GCA_947648045.1 Beta corolliflora | reverse complement strand
ACTCTTGATTGTGATGATTTTGTAAGTGTGTTCATTTGAAAATGATCCAAAACTTATAGGATAAGCTCCCGTGAGGTCAATTGATGCAATTTTTAGAAAGAAGTGATTACAAAGTGAACTAGAATCAATTCTACGACAATAACACTTGGGAATTGGTTGACTTCCCTAGTGGATTACAAACCCATTACTTGTAAATGGATCTTTAAGAAAAAAGTGAAAAACCTGATGGATCCATTGACAAGTATAAGGACGAAATAGTAGTGAGGATTTTACTCAAAATAGGGAATTGACTATTTTGATACTTACTCCCCCGTCACCAAAATTGAAACCATTAGGACCTTAATTGCTCTTGCGTGTATCCATGATCTCATTAGATGCATCAAATGGATGTGAAATCAAAGGTTGTCTAAATGGAGATCGAAGAAGAGAGTTATATGGTTCAACCTGGGAAGGTTAGGCGATTCCGGGTTAAGAAAACAAAGTTTGTAAGCGAGTCAAGTCTTTGTATGGACTCGAAGGAAGCTCCAAAATAATGGGCATGACAGAGTTGTGACAAGACTATGATAGGGAATGGGCTTCATGTCAATGAAGGAGACTCCTCGTGTTTATTTTAAGTATGATTCAAAATGGTTAGTGTGATTATTTCTCTTTACGTGGATGATCTGCTAATTTTTGGTACTAGTCTTGATCAAGTAAATGGGACTAAGCCAAGAATTTCTAAGTTCCAAATTTGAAATGAAAGATATGGGCGAAAGCGCATGTGATGGTTTGGGCGGATGTGATTTTGGAGTCAAAATTACAAGAAAGTCAAAATGGCATCTATCTTGAGCCAATCTCATGTTATGTTGAAAACTCTTGAAAAAGTTTGACTCATTTAACGTCGATCCGGTTAGAACCCCTTATGATCCAATTGTCCACTTAAAGAAAAATAAAGGTGATCCGGTTGTCAATCAATATGCTAACATCATTGGTAGTGTATGTTCTTATGAATACACTAAACGACATTGCTTATCCCGCCAAGTGAACTAGCGGGTACACTCATAACCCCGAACAAAGATCATTGGGGATGCTCTAAAGGCGATTGCTCGGGTATTTGAAAGGTACCATGGATTGGAGTTTGCACTACTCAAAATCTCGAGGAGTACTAGAAAGGTTTCTCGTGATGCCAACTGGGTATACGACAACGATGGGTAAACTCCACCGCTGGTTATGTTTTCACCCTCAAGGGTTGGAGGCGCTGTCTTAGAAATCTCTGGCAAGTATCTTGTCTTTGCTATGTCTACTATGGAATACGGAATTTATTGCTCTTGAATTGGCGAGTCATGAGGTTGAAATGGTTGGAAAATGCCATTGCAGTAGAGTTCCAGATGTGGCGAAGCTAACTCCTTCTTACTCTCCCACAGTGATTCGCGAAGCCGCCATTGCTTTATTAACTTAAACAACCACGCCTATAATGGGAAAAAGAGACACATTCGCTTGAGGGCATAAAGTCCAAAGATCCGTTGTCAAATGGAGTGATATCAACTGGATTATGTTAAATCGAGAAAGAAAATCGCGGATCCGCTAACCAAAGGCATGTGTAGAAAACTAGTTTTGGAAACATCGGAAGGGGATGGGCTTAAGGCCGCATTGGATGAATTAAAACTAATGAACTCCTACTCACTATGAGTTCAAGGGAGAACATTATGAATAATTCGAAGCACGGACTTTTAATTTTTTCCATCCCTAGATGTTTATGATGTAATGTGCTTTCTACAAATTGAACTTTTAGGGTGAGTAAGGCTCTTAATGAACCCATATCCATATGTTTGGAGGTGTGATGTAGCTCACACTTGATGGGATTCACCTACTTAGGTGTGGAAGTGTGGCCGCTTCCTATGAGAATTGCATGGGCTAATTCTCTCAGAGCACCTATGAGCATCAGTGCCGGACGTATGGCCGTATAAGGCGTCACTATTATTCCAGGAGAATCGAGAATATTATACATGTTCAATTGTGTGCTTTAAGTGATGTATCTTTTCCTCCCTATTAAGTTCAAGACTCAAGTCACTTGAAAGGGAAAGAGATCCTAGCTTAAAAGCACTAAGTGTTAATTCAAGTCGCAGACGCACACTAATGGAATTGTTTTTATTTTTGCCCAAAAGCCAATTTCATTCCTTTTCTTTTCTCGTTTGTTGACCCTGTGTGGGGGATTATTGGAAGTTCAACAATTACTCTAAAAGAATAACCTCAAAGAGAGAAGTGGAAAAACAAGTAAAAGGCTCTTGTCCCACATTGGAAAAATAGCTATGTTTCACCTTGTTTATTAATAGGAGTTCCTTAGCACTTCTTGTTTGATAGAGTGCTAGATGGATGGGCGAGCGCGGCTGTGGGGTCTGCGGTCGTTTTAAATCTCCTTCTTTTATTTTTGGCGAAAATGCAAAAATCTCGGATCCTGTAACCATTGCTAGCAAGATCTCCGGAGCCTAATTGATTTCTCATTCCTTATTCAAAGCCTTAGTTTTGTTTGAAGCTATATTTAAGGGATGCTATCATCGGTCCAAATAAGATACACCTTTGGTTCTCTCCTCTTCTCATCTCCACAAAAATACTCTCTCGGTTTTGGGCAATATTGCGGTCTCCATCCGAGGTGTGTGAGAGTGTACACTATCTTGGAGTCGTGCTAATCACGGAGGACGATCGCACGATTTCTCTTGACGCGTGATAGCGCGAAATGGTCTTTTAGGGCAGTGGTCATCCACGTCACGGCAAGCGATTTTTCGTTCACGCTTCAACAGATAAGTATCATTTTATTATTTTATTTGCAGCGACTTCTCATCGGTATTGATGCACATTGCTCTCTTTTCACCAATCTTGGAGTCCCAGGACCTCTAACCATGTATGCCTCTCAATTTTGAGTTTTATAAATGTCCCGAAGGGCTATCATTTTTTTCATTTCTTAGTTATGTTTTTTTTATTAGATTGGTTGGGTGATATTTCCTTGATTAATTTGCGGTTGTCGACGTTGGAGAATGTAAGATGGTTATTGGAAGATACTTACTCCTACGATGATTGATTGGTTTCGGTTGATCTTTTGATTGATTTTGTGTTCATACGTTTCTTGATGCGGCTTGAAGGAGAGACCCACTTTAGGGTGAGTTTCATTCTCTCTTCCTTTCTATTTTAGTTAATTAGCATGTTAGTTGTTGATGGTCAAGGCCTAAAGCGGGTCACTATCTCGCTATTCATAGTCTTTGCGAAGGCCCGGGGTGAGAACCCCCTTACTGCGGTACTTTAGACCGGTTTTGAGGTATTTTTTCTTTTTTTATTTACGGTAATTTATAAACTATAGGCGTCTCATTTTGATGCGAATTGATATTTTGAATTGAAAAAAGAAATTATGAAAAAGAAATTTAAATGTTGTGCAAGTGTGAATTATGGAATTGAGATTACTTGAATTGAAATTAGAGATTACTTGAATTGAAATTGAGATTACTTAAATTGAAATTAGAGATTACTTGAATTGAAATTACTTGAATTGAAATTGAGATTAGAAATTGTGAAATTGAAATAGAGGTTGTGAATTGAAATTAGTTGAATTTGGAATTAGATGTTGTGAAATGTAATTTGAAACAAGGGACTTTGAAATTAATATCTAATAATATGTTTACTTTATACTAGATTTGGAAGATGAAAAACAAAAGTTTAGAATCTTTTTGGAAGAGAAGTGGAGGAAAATCACAAAAGTCTTCAACTTCATCTTCTCCAACATCAAAGGAACCTCTAATTGAAGAATGTAATCGTGAGGTTCCAATAATTGAAGAAAGTAATCATGAAGCTCCTCCAATTTAAGAAGAAAATGAGGATAAATTGCCTAATTCTTCACCGTTCAAATCGTTGTAGCCTAAAATCTACGGTTCCTTTGATGACACTTGGGCTCATCCCGAGCCGTACACGTGTCCTCTCCTAACAAGTAGAGGATGAAGGTCTAACCCTTGTGTTTGATTGATTGGGAGGAAAAGGCTTTATTTTTTAAGCGGCGCAACGGTTTGTCGAGCCCCGCCTTTGGAGGTGGCTATTAGTGAGTGGTTGATAATCCTTCACAAATCATGGCCCGCCACGTGTCATGATATGATTCCTTAGCCAATCGGATGTCTCTATTCTAGGGTTGATTTTAAGGTTAGTTTGTCATCTTGCTATCACTATAAATACCCACGAAATCGAGAGAAAGAGAATTCAATGCAACGGTTGCAAAGTTACTACGTAAAACTACTCTCTCACTTTCTCTCTCTATCTCTACTTTCTCTTACAACTCCGATATCGACTTAAGCTTCGGAGGGAACCACCACCCAAACCTCCGAGGGTGGGTCCTTTTTGCGGGTTCGGGAGTGAAGCTCGGGCTTGGACTAGGTTGATTCGGACATTTGTTGCACAAGTCTCCCGAGAAGAACATCTAAGGGATACTAGTTTACTTGCTAAACAAGAAAGCTCGGTCTACGGACTTACTTCCTTGGACAAGGAGACTAAACATTTGGCGCCGTACGTGGGAAGACGCAACGATGACCGATTGTCAATCGTCCAACATTGCCGAAATCGAAGTCTTCGGGTTAATGTCGAAGACACGGTAGAACACGAGAGACCGCCTCGAGGAAGGATAGACCCGTCCATCGTCCATATTCTTGGACCAAGCCAAAGACTTCGTCATTCAAGAGAATCTTGAACGTCCGATGTGCTGCCCATCTAGAAACGCCTTAAATGACTTCCAGGCAAAGATGGCAGCGATCGTCGAGAACAGATCAAGAGCAACATCTTTGTTGTTCCGTCTTAACCCCTGAGCGGCCGTCAACAATCAAGCTCCCCCCTAGGGGCGTTCCCAAGAGAATCGTCCGAGGTCCTAGTCGACTGTTCGTCAGGGAACCCTCTAGGAGGACGGCCGAGAGGAAAGCGGCCGGAAGGCGGTGAACAGCGAAGGAAGATGGACCGGAACACGGTGGTTAGGACCCGGGGATCGAGCTCGTCAAGTGGGCATCGAATGGAAACAGATGCCAGAGAATACCTAGAGGCAAAGAAGGCTGCTGCATTGCAACGATCAGCGACAGGGTCTACACCATACTAGAGGGACCCTCCTTTGAGGTTGCCGAGCCCGGAACGAAGGACGAGTTTAAGCCTCTATCTTGCCCACCCAAGATAAGAAAGGACGGTGGTTCATCCCATGGCTTATAGGAGAGCATCCCTTGCAAATACTTCATCGATCCCGTGATAAAGAAATATCGTAAGGAGTTACGTACCCATTGAGGACGCAGATGGGAGCTCTCCGGATTAACGGCCCTACTCCACTTCCCGGCTAGGGATCATGGAGCGCCCCATTCCCAAAGGTTAAACTTCCTACTATAGAACCTTTTGATGGAACAACCGATCCGGACGATCACTATTTGCTTACAAACATCGAGATGTACGTCCAAGGAGTAGATGATGCTACTTGGTGTAAGAACTTCCCAACAACTCTAAAGGGAGTAGCTCAGAAGTGATTTAACAATCTTCCACCCAATTCAGTCAACAATTTCACTGAACTCAATTTCTTATTTACTAGTCACTTTGTTGCAAATAAGCAAGAACAAAAAACGAGCATGCACTTGGGAAAGGTCGTCCAAGGACCTAAAGAGGCTCTTAGAAGTTTTGTTAAGAGATTCAATCTGGAAGCCCTTGATTCAAGATCTCACGGCCGGGGTGGCCTTTGACGCCTTTATCAGGGGACTAAGGCCGGGAAGTTTTAAGTTCGATCTTGTTAAGAAGAAAATCAATACTCTTGCGAGGCTTTAAAGGAAGCTGAAGCTTTTATTCATGCCACTAAAGTATGTCTTTGAGGCAAAGCATCCCGAGTCTAAGAAGCTCGAAGAGGTTGCTCGGCCAAAAGAGCAACCCCAAAAAGGCCGAGACTTGGGCAATTACCTCGACCACTACTTCGTCCCGGAAGAAGCAAGAGAAAGGAATCGAGCCTTCTTCGTCCAACCCCATCAATTCGGCAAGGACCAATACTCCATTCTCATGGAGATCGAGGACCGATGCAGTCGAAGGCTCCGCAGAGATGAAGACGCCTTACGAAACGAGAGACAAGTGCAAGTATTGTCATTTTCACAAGGATTGCGGTCATGAAACAAATGAATGTAAACACCTTAAGAGAGCTTTGGAGGATTTAGCTCGAAAAGGAAAGAAGTTTCGAGGGAGAGATGATCGTCACGGCAAGAAAAAGGAGAGTGAAAGCATTGATGAAGATGTCGTCCTCGTTATTTCGGGAGGATTTCGTCTTTGGAGGGCCAACCAATAGAGGGCACAAAAACTACCTCGGGAGCTCGGCCAAGTCTTACTAGCTGATCGGACAAAGGCCGAGCCCTTCCCAAAAGTGGTGGTTAGTGAACGAGATCGGGGGAAGCTGAGGACCCCCCATGATGATCCTTTGGTTGTAGAAATGAAGATAGCAAACTTGAGAGTAAGAAGAATTCTGATTGATACCGTAAGCTCGACGGACATCATTAGTGCTGATTGTTTGTCCAGATTGAAGTTTGACGAAAAGAACTTGGTTCCCGTCCACCATCTCATCATAGGGTTTGGGGGAGGAGTTATCCATCCCATGGGAACAGTCACGTTGCATGTCCGGGTTGGAGAGAAGGAGGGCTCGCGGACTTTGTTTGTCAAGTTCTTAGTCATCCGTGATTTGACAGCCTATAATGTCATTCTTGGACGACCTACGTTGAATCACGTTAAAGCTGTAATTGTAACTCATTTGATGCTTATGAAGTATGAGTGTGATGACGGCAAGATCGGCTCCTTGTATGGAGACCAGCAAGCAAGAGGAAATGTTATCTAACTACCCTTAAGCCGTCATCATGGAAAGCATGTAATGAAGCCCAGACGAAGATCGGAGGCGAACGGAAAACGTCTGAAATTGGGAAAGATAAGACGAAGGTTACTGGCGAAAGGAAAATGTCTGAAAGTGTAAGGGACCAAGTGGCCTCATTGAAGTTGGCAATTGAGAGTCCTCAGACGCCTCTCGCCCCCTCAAGGAAAACGTCTGAACATCTCCCAAGCAAGAAAAGAAAGTATGAGCCCGTCAAGGAAGAACCTCCCTCGTCTGAGGAAGTGATGGCCATCATGGGACTAGCACTAGAACGTCCAGAGCCAGTGGAGGTCCCTGAAGATATTTGTTTGGATGAGGCTCGTCCAGAAAGAACTTTGAAGATTGGGTCCTCGCTCTCTCCTGAGTTGAGGGGCCTTTTAATCAGCTTGCTGAAAGAATTTCAAGACGTGTTTGCTTATTGTGTTGAAGAAATGCCCGGAATTGATCCGAGAAATAGCCGTCCATCGGTGAATGTTGATCCAAATTTAAAACCCGTTCGTCGAGAAGAAAAGACATTTGGGGCCTAGGTAGGAATCGGGCGGTCGACCGGGAAGTTCAGAAGTTGTTGGAGTCGAAATTCATCAAAGAAACCTATTATCCAGAATGGATAGCAAATGTGGTCATGGTGCCAAAGCCTAATGGCACTTGGAGGATGTGTGTGGACTATACTGATCTCAACAAGGCTTGTCCCAAGGACAGTTTCCCTTTGCCTAAGTTGGATCGTCTAGTAGACTCCACAGCCGGCCATGCTTTGTTAAGCTTCATGGACGCTTATTCAAGTTTTCATCAAATCCCTATGTGGTCAGAGGATCAGGACAAAACATCCTTCATTACTGAGAAAGGCATGTATGGCTGGCTAAGGATGCCTTTTGGCCTCCGTAATGTCCCGGCCACCTTTCAAAGATTGATCAATACAGTCTTTCAGCCACAGTTGGGAAGAAACATGGAGGCCTATATTGATGATATGATAGTCAAGAGTCGGCAAGAGGAAGGTCATGTTTGTGACTTGAGAGAGACTTTCGAGACTCTCAGAAAATACAAGTTAAAATTGAACCCCTAAGAATGCGTATTTGGAGTCTTGTCCGGGAAGTTCTTAGGCTTCTTGGTAGATCGAGGGGAATAGAAGCCAACCCGAAAAAGATCCAAGAGATTTTAGACATGAAATCCCCAGTCAAAGATCAAGGAAGTTCGGCACCGACGGGTTGCTTGTCTGCCCTTGGACGATTCTTGTCCAAGTCAGGTGACAAGTGCCATCACTTCTTTGCCACGATTAAGAAGAGGGCCAAGTTTGAGTGGATAGCCGAGGCGGAGCAAGCGCTGCAGCAAGTCAAAGACCACCTTCGGCAGCTGCCTAGGTTGGTTAGTCCAGCCGAGGGGGAGAAGTTGTTTGTATATTTGGTTGTGTCCACTCAGACTGTGAGCGCCGTTCTGCTGGCTGAAAGAGAATCCGTTCAAGTCCCAATATACTTTGTGAGTCACGTGCTCAAAGATGCGGAAAACAGTACACCACCGTCGAGAAGTTTGGGTTAACACTCGTCATGGCCGCGAAAAGTTAAGGCCCTATTTCTTGGCGCACGCATACTCGTCTACATTGATCAACCTTTGAAGCAAGTCCTGCAGAAGATGGAAGCCGCCGGGCGAATGCTAAAATGGGCTGTTGTGCTTAACATGTTTGATATATCATTTGAACCAAGGAAAGCCATTAAGGGGCAAGCCTTGGCATATTTTATAGTTGAGCTCACTCGGCCAGCCGTAGAGCCAATCTCTGATCCAGCTGAAGGAAGGAAGCATTGGACGCTCATGGTTGATGGGTCGTCAACAGGTAATGGATGTGGAGCAGGAATCATTTGTCAATCTCCAGAAGGAGACAAGTTTGAATATGCGCTAAGATTCCAATTCCAAGCGTCTAATAACGAAGGCGGAATATGAAGCACTTCTGGCTGGAATCAAAATGTGTAAAGCGGCAGGAGCCCTGGAAATTGAGGCCAAATCAGACTCCCTTTTGGTCGTTAGTCAGGTCAACGGAGATTTTGAATGTAAAGAAGCATCGATGAGCAAATATATGCGTCTGATCAAAGACGAGGTTGAGCCTTTGAAACGATTTGTTCTCGACCAAGTGCCAAGGTCAGAAAATCATCAAGCAGATGCTCTCTCAAAATTGGCCAGCTCGGCTAAGGGTGATGCGCCACGAATAGTTTTTTGGGAAGTTAAACCCAAAAAGAGTATTGACCAAGAACAAATCATGTTTCTCGCCCAAGGAGCAAGTGTGGATGGAGCCCATAATAGAATACAAGAAATCGGGACGGGCGCCATCGGATCCTATGGAGGCCAAGTATGTGAAGGCTGGAGACAAGTGGTTTGAACTATGGGATGAGACCCTTTACAAGAAATCATTCAATCGCCCTCTCCTCAAGTGTATCACCAGAGAGGATGGCCTAGAGGTTCTGAAGGAACTCCATGAAGGAGCATGTGCATCTCACATTGGGGAAGGGCATTGGGTGAAAAGGCTTTAAGGACGGGGTATTATTGGCCGACCTTAAAGGAGGATGCCCTCGTCTATGCAAAGAAGTGTGATAGTTGTCAGAAACATGGAAACCTCGCATCGAAGGGCCGTCAAACTACTTAAGTCCCATCTTGTTCCCTCGCGCCTTTGCCAAATGGGGCATGGATATCCTAGGACCTTTCCCGGTGGCCGCTGGGCAAAAGAAGTTTGTAATAGTAGCTGTGGACTACTTCACTAAATGGATAGAGGCTGAAGCCATGCGAGGTATAACAACAAACGACGTCAAGGGCTTTATTTGAAAAAACATTATAACTCGTTTTGGCATGCCATAGTCCATCGTCTTTGATAATGGCCCACAGTTTGAAACGCCAAAACTGAAAGATTGGTTGGCAGAAAGAGAAATCAAGGCTCACTTCGCTGCAGTCGCCCACCCACAAGCCAATGGGCAAGTAGAGTCCTTCAACAAGATTCTATCCAATGGAATCAAAAGGAAGTTGGATAATGCCAAGGGACAATGGGTTGAAGAACTGCAGCTAGTGTTATGGTCCATCAGAACAACTGCCAAAAATTCTACAGGGGAGACACCCTTCATGTTAGTTTATGGCTCGGAAGCCGTCTTGCCCATTGAGATTGAAGAACCCACCCTACGAGTCATGTTATACACAGAAGATGCCAACTGGGCTGCATTGCGCACGGCTTTAGATCAAGTCACAGAAGTCAGGGGCAATGCCTTGCTAAGAATGCAATTGTACAAGTTGCGAATGGCTCGGGAGTTTAACAAGAGAGTCGCTAGACGACCACTCAAGGTGGGTGATCTTGTTCTTAGGAAGATGGAGGCTGTTGGACGAGCCAAGGAGATGGGGAAGCTAACACCAAATTGGGAAGGACCTTATCTGATTATAGAAGAGCTGCACAGTGGAACTTTTCATCTTCAAGATCTGGATGGACGGATTATACAGCGCACTTGGAGCTCAGATAATCTGAAGAAGTACCACGTCTAACTCAATCATCGTCAGAAATCTAGCTGAAAGTTGTAGTAAGTCCAAAGTGCCACGGCACAGACTAGAAAAAAGAATTGTATACATGTATCTTGGCACTTAGTCAAGCAAAATTCATATAATACAATTCCTACTATCTTATCGCCTTTGTTTATTTTCACCAAGTTAGTTCACTTTGGGGCATTAAATAAGTTACTAGTCTTAAAGTGACAACAACTTGGGACAAAAAAGAAACTCGCTTCTATGCCGAACATCACCCCATCGAAGAGACCGGCCAAAAGTATAACAACCTAAAGGTTGACAATACATAAATGGCAATCAAATTGACAAAATCTCTAGTAAGGGAAACGTCAAAGTCTCTAAGAGAAAGCTGACCAGAAAATAAGCCCTTAGTAAAGGATACTTATTTTACAAATGCACAGACAGCTAAGTAGTAAAGACCCTAGTAAGGGATCATTACTTCTGGACGGGTGTTGCTCTCTCAAGGAAGGCGGCTAAGACATGGTTAGATCATGTATCTAAAGCTCGTCCTTGGCAATTTTAGCAGGCTTGGCCAGTGTTGGCCGCTCTTCTTCTTGGACTATTGCCCGTCCATCATATATGGTTGAGCTTAGCCCAAGAAGGGGGGATGGGACAAGCCTACAGGACGAGCTAAAGAAAGAAGGTCGTCCAAAAAACTAGGGATGCCCTTGTGGTGGATCAATACTGCAAGACGAGTGTTGCCAACTCGAGAAAATCGGCTAAAACGTGGCTAGTCCACACAACCATATGTATTGGCCGTTTTCCCCTTTGGGGCAAGACTCGTCGGAATGGGAAGACCATCTACAGTTCCAGGACGAATATCATAAAGTACTTGAGTACTTTCTGGAAAAATTTGCAATCGTCCAAGAAAAAGGATGGCAAATTTTCCATATATTTATTTTGCAAGTCAATCAAAGTTGCAGGACGAAGGTCACAATCGTCCAAGGACAAGGATGGCAATTTCACCAATATGTGTTTTGCAAATCGTCCATCGACCCTCGACCGTCCAAAGACAAGGATTGGGGTCGGCAAGATTACTCTATCCAAACTTTGTAGATCGTCCAAGAATTCAGGACGGGTTCTTTCTTTTAGATACATTTTGAAAAGGTTTATGATCGTCTGAAGGCAAGGACGTTGCTCTTCCTTTAAAGCATCTGTGCGGATCGTCCAGGGTTCAGGACGAGGCTCTTTTTATGCTTAGTCAGAATTAGAACTCGAGAAGAGAAAAGACAAACAAAAGGTTTACAATCTAAGACTAGAAGAGTTAAAGCTACAGCGGCAAACAAGCCAAGAAACTTAGGAAAATAAACCTAAAACTAGGCATCATCTTCAGCGCGAGTCTCTTGGTCGTCTTCAGGGTTCTCCTCCTCAGCTGCAGCTTCGTCGTCCGAGTCCAAAAATTCTGGAGGTTCCTCGGCACATACCATAGCACGATGAACACTCTATTGATATTCCAGACGACGAATGAAGCTGGGCACCTCAGAAGGCTCAGCCAGCATCTCAAAGGCCTTGACGACCCAGTCCTTAGACGTTTCGACGACTTGAGCCAAGCCTTCTTTGGCGTCGTTAAAGGCACTGGCCAGTTCCCCTTCCAGACGGGCAGTCCTCGCCCTTAGGAGGATGTTCTCCCTTCTAAGTTGAACGGCGGCAAGAAGAGCAACATCTCTTTCACCCTTCAGATCAGTAGAAACAGCATCTATAACCATCATCAAACGGTCCAGCTCCTTGTATAGATCTTTGATGGTAACAAGATAATTCTTGTTTTCTGACTCAAGGTTAGCTGGCCTCTTCTCCAAAGCATCCAGGGATTGATGATGAAGGGTATTAACCATCTCAATGTCATGGATGGCCTTGTCGCCTGCCGTTGTAGCAAGGTGGACGAGCTTCTTGTTCTCTTTTCGAAGCTCTCTCGCCCACTCTTCGATAAGCATCTTTGCGAGCAAAAAGTCAGGGGCAATGAAAACAAAACAAATCATTAGACGAGTTTCAAAAAGAAAAAATATACACAAGTATTAAACAAAAGCGGCAGTAAGTTATACCTCAGCAGCCAGTTGAGACATGTAGCCCACATGCCCGGCCGAAGCTCCCATTAATCCTTTGTTATAGGATTCAGGGTAACACTTGAAGAGTTCCTGCTTAAGCGGTTCCTTTTCTGCCTTTGACATTTTGGCAAAAGCAGGAGAAGACTCCTCATCCGAGTCTAAGGTGGGAGTAGGTGAGGGTAAAGCAGGGCCTTTGCCCTTATCTGAAAGTGGGGGAGAGTCAGTTATCTGGATGGAAAAGACGATGGCTTGTCTATTGGACGGACTCATAGACTGTCCGCCAACCCGCACCGTCCTAACTATATTAGGATAATACGACTCACCGAGATGAGATGGAGGCCGTCCCTTCTTGCTAGGGGCATCGTGAGACCGGCTTTGCTACCGAGCCGCCGAAGCTCCGGGTAGCTCTCGGCCGGCCGTCTCCGGCCGGAGCAACCAAAGCCAAGGGCGACTACGGTCCGACTTCGGCGTCAAGGCAAAGCGTCTAACCGACCGACGAGGTCGAACTCTTCTCCCCTTCGGCAAAGACCTCAGCAGAAGGCTCCTCTTTCAGGATCTTGTCTTTAGGAGGAGGAGGCATTCTTTTTCCCTCAGCGCCGCCAGCCGGAGTAGTCCTCTCCGCCCTCTTTTTTGTAAAGCCCTTAGGCTTTTTAGCCGGAGGCTGGTCCGCGGCAGCTGTGGGCCTCTTTTTGGACGAAGATGACTTCCCTGGTGGAAGTTTGTTGGTAGGAGCATTTTTCTGCAAGAAATGATCAAGTTAAATGATGGACGTCCAGAGATTAAAATCTAAAACAAATTGCAATCCTTCAGACGAAAATCAAGCAAAGAAGGAAGCCGTCCCAAAAGAAGACGGACTAAAATTACTCCCGTCCAGGGACAGGAAATCACCCATTCAACCATTTTCTGAACTTAAAGAACTTCAGACGAGAATGGCCCAAAGAAGGTGGCCGTCCATACATGGACGCTTTCCTTCCCCAGGATATCCTCGTCCAGCAATAGAGACAACGACCTGGACGAGTCCGAATGGTACTCATCCAAAGGAGTTCCAGCATCTCAGACGAGAGTGGCCCAAAGAAGGTGGCCGTCCAAGCATGGACGCTTTCCTTCTTCAGGTTATCCTCGTCCAGAAAAGGGACAATGACTTGGACGAGTCCAACTGGTACTCGTCCAAAGGCATTCAAAATCTCAGACGAAGATGACCCAAAGAAGGTGGTTGTCCAGGCCTGGACGCCTTCTTTCTTTGGGCCATTCTCGTCCAGAGAAAGGCATTCAATGCCTCAGACGAGAATAGCCTCACGAAGATGGACGTCCATGCTTGGACGTTTTCCTTCTTCAGGTGATTCTCGTCCAAAGAAAAAAAAAAGAAAAAAAATATATATATATATATAATAATGTTACCAGTGTTTCAGCCCTTTTCTCGGCGCTGCTCTTGGCGTATTCCTTCCATAAGTTGCCTGTAAATTTAGACATACTTATATTGCCCGTCCACGAAGCTTTGAGACGTTCTCTGGCCGAGTCTGCAAAAGAGATGAAAAATGGTTAGTCTGAGGTGCTACGGACGAAGAAGTTTTACTTGGAGAATATGAGTGTATACCTCTATCATCGGCCAACCGCAAGCCGGTGGCTACTAAGAAGTCATCATGGTAAAACATTTCTTTAAAGGGAATCCAGTTAGATGGTCCCTTAAAAGATCGTTGGCCGGGCCTGGAGTACTCCTTTATTCTGAAGTACTCCACCACATCTTCTTCAAAGCTGTCCTCCAACTCCAGCCAAGACTGCTTCCGTCCAGTATTCGTGACGGATCGATTGTAAAATCTATAGCTCTCAGTGGCGGAATCGTTGGGCGCCCGTAGGAAGATGAAGTCAGCCTTCCATTCGTGCATCTTTGACGGTTTGCCCTAAGCCGTCTTGAAGCCTGGACGATTGCAGATGCTGAGCCATGCCTCGTCCAGGGCCCCAGGTACCTTAGCCGCATAATGGATGTGATTAAAGGCTTGAAGAGAAAGGGCTAGGCCGCGCAGCTCACAGACGGCAATGAACGTCAAGACGTTGTGCCAACCGTTTGGGGCCAGTTGATTATGGCCGATGTGGTAGTAATGCAGCACTTGGTCTATGAATTCGTGGAGAGGGAACCTCAACCCCGCGTCCAGGGCCAGCTTGTAGACGGCGAAGTGGTTCTTGGGCGTGCTCAGTATCGTCGCGTCCTTATTTGGGATGATCCAGGAGAAGCCCGGCATGGGCATGTAAGATGATAAATAGCTAGGGTCTGGTCCAATTTTCTCTAACCACTTACGATTTACTAAAATGAAGCCAGGGTCAGAAAGGGGACCTAAGCGTCTTCTAATTTCTGACGAGGTAGTGGAGGCCTCGTATGACTCTTCGGCAGCATCAGATTCACTGCCGTTATTACCTTCGCTGGGTTCCTCCATGTTGACGTCCCTGCCAGAAGGACTGGCCTCAAGGTTTATTTCGTAGTCTTCTAAATTATGGTCAGAGGAAGGAGGCCCGCCTAGAGCCTCAGCACTTTGGACCTCTCTTGCCTCATCTGGCACCCGTCCAGTAGATTCTTCCATATCTGAACTATTTGACGGGATTATTACCTTTCGTCTTAGACGGGCCGTTTGCTTGACGCGCGCCAGATTACCCTGGTCGTCTGACTTTCTCGGCCAAAACCACAAAAAAATATATACTCGGCCAGAACAGGTCCAACTCTAGAATGTGCCGAAGAAGAAGTATCGGTTCTAGGGTCAAGACAAGCTCTTGGTCGGCTAGGATTATTTGACGAAGAAGATTCCATTTTATTGATTTTCTAAGGAAAAATAAAGAATAAAGAAGAATGAAAAGAACAAAGAAAAGATACCTGCTAAAGCGCCTGGACGATTCGGTGAAGAAAGTTGAGGTTGGACGATCTCTCTCTCTCTAGAAAATTTGCAGAGCTTCTCTCTCTAGAAAAATTTGTTCAAGGTGTGAAATGATTCAATGTTCTCACACCAAGGTTATTTATAGAGGGGTGAGAAACCTGTGGAGCCGGTCAAAGATGACCAAAGAAAGAGTAAAATGGTCGATTATGACCGGTAAAACCCAGGAAAAGGCGCGTCATTTCCTTCATTTCAAATAAAACTACCTAAGGTAAAAAAGTCTTAACCGTCAGATGGGCCTAATAAAGCTACCTTGGGTAAAAGGGCCTTAACCGTCAGATGGGCCAACAGTGAAAACCCTTTTAGGGGCAAATGTTGTAGCCTAAAATCTACGGTTCCTTTGATGACACTTGGGGTCATCTGAGCCGTACACGTGTCCTCTCCTAACAAGTAGAGGATGAAGGTCTAACCCTTGTGTTTGATTCAGTTTAGAGGAAAAGGCTTTATTCCAACAGTTGGTCAAAGCCCAGCCTTTGGAGGTGGCTATTAGTGAGTGGTTGATAATCCTTCACAAATCATGGCCCGCCACGTGTCATGATATGATTCCTTAGCCAATCAGATGTCTCTATTCTAGGGTTGATTTTAAGGTTAGCTGTCATCTTGCTATCACAATAAATACCCCTGAAATCAGGAGAAAGAGAATTCAATGCAAACAGTGCAAAGTTACTCAGTAAAACTACTCTCTCACTTTCTCTCTCTATCTCTACTTTCTCTTACAACTCCTGATATCTGACTTAAGCTTCGGAGGGGGAACCACCACCCAAACCTCTAGGGTGGGTCCCTTTTTGCAGGTTCGGGAGTGAAGCTCAGGCTTGGACTAGGATGATTCAGACATTTGTTGCACAAGTCTCCAAGGAAGAACATCTAAGGGATACTAGTTTACTTGCTAGACAAGAAAGCTCAGTCTACAGCTTACTTGCTGGACAAGGAGACTAAACAGAAACTACGCCTCAAAGTAGTTTTAGAACTAATGCTTCAAGTGTTATGTATGATCTTGATCTCCTACCACATGATCCGGGAACTAGGAGGCCAATTACATCATATCCTCCTAATGATCAAGAGGCCGTGAGAAGAGGATACATTGCTAAAAAGCCTTGCCGACCAAGGACACATGATTTTCCTCAAAGGGAAATAGGAGGTATGCGCCGTTTTAGTGTTTCTTGGTTTGACAAGTATGATTGGCTTGAATATAGTGTTGAAATTGAGATTTTATTTGATTTTTTCTCATCCGTACCCCCATCCCGTAATTCCTGGATACGCCACTGATCCAGGCACTGTGCCTTTCTCTGAGTTGTCTGTACAACATTCAAACACAATTTTGCTTCATGGCACTGTGCCTCAGACTGTTCTTCTTCAGAATCCGATTCTCCCCAAACGACAGCAATCATTGCTTTCTTGAACTCCTTCTTTGTTTGCTCCCTTTTTTCTTTAAGCTTCTCATCATCCCATAAGGGACATTCCTTTATCCTGTGATTGTACTCACCACACTTGAAACAACCAGAATTAGTAGCACTTTTCTTAAAGTTAGAGGTAGTGCTCTTACCTTTGAAATTTCCATCTTTTTTATGATTGTTGTTTTTATTCTTTTTGAGAAAAAATTTCAATCTCCTAGTAAGAAGATCAATATCATCATCACTATCACTACCTTCACTTTCCAATTCAGTTCTTAAGGCTATACCCTTAATTTTTGGTTCATTAGTCTTAGAATCTAAAACAAGTTCATGAGTCATTAATGATCCAATAAGTTGTTCTAGTGAGAGTTTTTTCAAATCTTTAGCTTCTTGAATAGCAGTTATTTTAGGGAGCCAACGATTTATTAAACTTCTTAACACCTTTCTTACTAAATCTTCAGAAGTATAGGTTTTGCCTAGAGAAGGCAATTCATTAGTGATTAGTGTGAATCGGGTAAATATCTCTTTAATAGATTCTTCCTTATTCATAGTAAACAATTCATGTTGTTGCACAAGTAAATTTATTCGAGATTGTTTTACTTCATTCGTACCTTCGTGGGCCAATTCTAGAGTATCCTATATCTCCTTTGCAGTAGAGCATGCCGAGATCCTTGAGTATTCATCAGGTCCAATTCCATATTGGAGAATACTCATAGCTTTGAAGTTCTTTTCGGCTTTTGCATAGTCGACTGAATTGTAGTCATCTTCATCCTTGTCGACCATCTTTCCTTCAGCATTTTTTCCTTGGATAAGGATTGATCCTTTTCTAATGACTTTCCAGCATTCATATTCTGATCCTTGGATGTAGATCCTCATCCTAGCCTTCCACCATCCGTAGTCTTTTTCGTTGAAAATCGGACACTTTGTGTGTCTATCTCGAGAGTCATCTTGCATGTTCATGACTTCTATTCTCTAGGGATGAGCCTTTCGAGAATAGCCTGCTCTGATAGCACTTGTTGGAGTACAAGGTGACACTCAAGAAGGGGGGTTGAATTGAGTTACAAAAATTAATTGATTTTCGCAAAAACACTCCTATGGTACAGTGTCGTGCACTGTATTATTCACTCGTAAACTCGCGTTTGATGTTTTTGCTCGAACGAAAACAATAAAACAATGAAATCAAATAATAAGACACAGGAATTTAACATGGTTCAATCTCACCTCTGAGATCTACGTCCACACAAACTAGTCTTTTATTATTTGAATCTTAAAATACCAAGCTTTTGATACAATTCGATTCCCCCACTACTAACTCTAGTAGTGCTCCCCAACACTTAACCCTAAGTGTTGCTTAGGGGTGGGAATGAGCCGAGCCGAGCCCGAATAGTGTTAGGCTCACCTCGAGCTCGAGTTTCAAAAACGAGGCTCGGCTCGAGCTCGAGGCTCGTCGAGCCTAAAAAATGGAGCTCGGCTCGGGCTCGTGTCATGGAATGTGAGGCTCGGCTCGAGCTCGTTTGAGGCTCGGCTCGCACTCGTTTGAGGCTCGAGGCTCCGGCTCGTTTGAGGCTCGTGGCTCGGACTCGTTTGAGGCTCGAGGCTCGGGCTCGTTTGAGGCTCGAGGCTCATGCTCGCTTGAGGCTCGAGGCTCATGCTCGTTTTAGGCTCGAGGCTTATGCTCGACATCTGACAAATAAAAAAAAAAGTCATACACTAATACATAATTTATAGGCGATACAAATATCATCTCCAACAAGTAAACACAAATTAAAAAAAAGTCTCCAAGTAAACACAAAAAAAAAAGTCTCCAACAAGTAAAGACAAATAAAAAAAGTCTCCAACAAGTCATACATTACAAATTCAAATAAGTTTCACCATCAAAGTTTACAATAATGCAAGTTGGTTCAATATTCCATGCCATGAATGTCGATCTTCACAAATTTTGTGCCAAAACAACTTATATATGGAATAGGAATAAAGATCTCTTTTGGTTGATCGTCTTCAACATCCTGCATTAGTGTTCAAAACAATTAAAAATCAGCCCAAAATCAGTAGTAGTAGCATGTAAAAAAATCCTTTCAATGCCCAAAACAGCAGCAACCAATGAAAAAATTGTTGAAATTACTTTGTTCTTTCTTTTAATCCCAAAAGTTGACCTAGTCCAATCTCCCGTGCAAATCAGCATTTGCACAGTTTCTGGAAGCAACGAAGCTCGATAAGAATCGATAACACGACTCCCTGCACTAAATGTAGCCTCGAATGCAACAATGGTAATCGGAATAGTCAAGACATCAGCAACAATTTTCGATAAAATACGATACTTCACAGATTTTTCTTTCCACCATTTCAATATATCAAACTTTCCTTCATCATTGTATTCTTCCTTAAAAATACATATCAACTTCCGATTTCTTAGGTTGAGTTTTTTTGCCATTTCACAGCTTGTAACACCCTAGACATTCCGGGAAGGCTCCCTTCATTATCATCGGAAGTTCCATAATCACATTCTCCAACTACTTCCGTTGGAGAAGAATACAAGGTCTTATACTCATCATACAACTCGTACAAGGTATCTCTAACCTTAAGGATGTTACCTTTAACAAGTTCTAAAGGAAACATTTGGGGGAAAGTAATGTCAAGTACCTCCATTTTCACACGAGGGTCCAAAATACCACCTATGGCCATGATCAAATTGCATTCACCCCAATACTTATCAAACCTTTCTTTCATGTTTTTTACTATGTCTTTCACAAAATCATCAGAAGAATTAGCATATTTATCTAACATCTCTTTGATGTAACAAACTTCACTAAGAAACACATTAGAAGTTGGATATTCTGATCCTGAGATGATATTAGTAGTAGTATAAAAGACTTTTAAAATGTCAAGCAACTTTTCAATTTTAATCCAATCCTCAATACTAGGACAACAAACATATTCACTATCCTCCAAATTAAAGCAAGTCTAAAAAATACCTCCTTAAACTTGATTGCTGAAGCCAACATATCATATGTGGAATTCCTTAAACTAGTAACGTTTGATTCCATTCTTTTAGGAGATGTCCTGAAGAGAAAAACCGATTTACTGCTGCAATAGCATGCATGCTTGGCAACCTCGCACTCAGTACGTCTTAAAAAATTCAGCAGGGAAACCGTCTAGACCCGGAGATTTATCATTAGCAATATCGAACATGGCGTCCTTGATTTCAGCCTCAGAAAAAGGAACACAAAGCATAATCGAATATGTGGCTGAAATGGTAGGAAGATGCAATTCACGAAGGGCCAAATCAATAGCTTCGCTTGACCGGATTCACTCCGGGTGTGCGTATCCGAGGTGGTCGAGGAATCGACCTTGAAAATACCTTGTGAGTATTTTGATTTTCGATAAGCAAATGCCCAACTTTTTCTCACTACAAAATATTCAAAGGCGTTTTGTACAAAAAGTGTAACAAATAAGGACTGAGCCGCAGAATTAACTAATAAATATGACGATGGAAAACTTGGTAGTGCATACTGATTTTCAATTTTGAAATTAGGGTTATGTTCCACGATCATATACATTAGAGTGCGTCGTGGGTGTAACATATTACACCATATCTTATAATGTAACAACACCTCACATGTGAGAACTAATATAACTGTTTCATGTTATTATAAAACTCTTTCATGTCATTATTAGAGTGTTTCATATCATTTTGAAGCTTTTCATGTCATTATATAATTTGTTGCATGTCATTTATAAAACACTTTTATGTCATTATTGATAAGTTTCATATCATTATTATCGACTTCTGTATCATTTTTCAACAAACTTGTATCATTTTCTCCCACATTTGTCAACTCTTTATATACCTTTTCATTATTACACAAACTGATATTATTTATAAGAAAATTGATATCATTATTACTCACTTTATTATGTCACTTTTCAGCAAACTTGTATTATTTTTCCTTGTCTCATTATCATTTTTCAACTCTTTATGTACTTTATAATTATTACACAAATTAATACTAACCTCCGTTTCTAAATAAGTGCAACAGTTTGACTTTTACACTTACCAACGCACAACTTTGAACGTTAATATCTCTAATTACGTATTTGTAAACGTTTTAAAAAGTTGATATTATGAAAATATTCATCGAACTAAATCCAACAACATTTTATATGATCAATTTTGTTTTTATATGAGATGTGTGAATAGTGCAAAATTGAAAGTGTTGCACTTTAAAAGAAATGCATAAAGTATCATTACTAAGAGAAATAATATCATCATTACTCACTTTTATGTCATTAATTTTTCAGCAAAATTGTATCATTTTCCCCTATTTCATTATCATTTTTCAACTATTTATATACTTTATTATTAATATTACACAAACTAATACAGTATCATTTATAAGAAAAAAGATATCATTATTTTATGTCATTTTTCAGCAAACTTATACTCCCTCTGTTTTTTTATCCATCTCACTTGGAATCTTGATACTATTCATACTTAGAGAGAATCTTCTCAATTTTTTTCAATTTATAAGAAAAAATATAGTCATGTGCGGTCTTGTATAATTCGTCTCAATTAATACTTTATCAATATTCAATCGTTATAATTTTTACTAATATACTTCATCTGTTTCAAAATACTTGACACACTTCTCCGGACACGCTTGCCAACTCATAACTTTTAATATTAACATCTCTAATTCCCTAAATGTAAAATTAATTATAGAAAGTTGATATTGTGAAAGTATATATCGAGACGGATCTAACAAGATCCCACATGACTATATTTTTCCGTACATAAAAATCACAAAACATGTTCAAAGGAGAGTGTATGAATAGTGCAAAAGTCAAACTATATCATGTATTTTAACGGAGGTAGTATAGTGGAAGATATTTAGGTTCAAAGATGTGCATTAGGAGACGCGCACATGAAAGTGAGAAGGATAAAAAAACAGAGGGAGTATCATTTTCCCTTATAACACTATCATTTTTCAACTATTTATTTACCTTATCATTATTACGTAAACTTATCATTTATAAGAAAAATGATATCATTATTATTCGCTATTATGTCATTTTACGTAATTCCCTAAATGAGGTTGTTGATGGTTCGGTGCTGCATAAGTTGGGTTCGGTGGGGCGCAAACTTCAGATGTGGAGTCGAGGAAAGTATGACAAGCTGGGGAAACAGATTGAGGTGATGGAGAAGGCTTTAAAGATAGCCCAACAAAAAGATATTTTGCAAGAAAGTTGTGAGGAGTGTGGTAATTTGGAGAGAGCTCTGGATGATCTTAACCGCAAACATGAGGCATATTGGTATCTTCGTTCTCGGGTTATGGAGGACAGAAACACGAGCTACTTTCACCATAAAGCTTCCCAACGGAAGAAGAGAAACAGGATCATGGGGCTTTTCGACAAAGAGGGAGTCTGGCAAGAAGAAACTGAACAGTTGGAGAACATTGTGGAAAATTACTATGAGAATCTTTTTAGCACCGATCATCCAACTCCTACCCAGATCCAAGAAGTGTTGCGGCAAGTTCCATGTTCGGTCACTTCGGAGTTCAATGAGAGTCTCATGAAGCCTTACTCAAAAGATGAAATTTATGCACCTTTGCTTCAGATGCACCCATGTAAAGCCCCTGGGCCAGACGGTATGCACGCTATCTTTTATCAGAGGTTCTGGCATATTGTAGGGAATGATGTAACTAATTATGTTAGTGATATTTTACATGGTTCATCATCCCTGAATCATGTGAATAAAACTAATATTGTTTTAATCCCAAAAGTGAAAAATCCAACTGCTATGGCAGAGTTCAGACCTATAAGTTTGTGCAATGTATTGTATAAGCTTGTTACCAAGACTCTTGTGATGCGCCTAAAAAATATTCTCCCTCATGTTGTGACTGAGAACCAGAGTGCTTTTGTCCCTGGTAGGCTGATAACAGACAACGCTCTCATAGCTTTGGAATTATTCCATACTATGAAGAAAAGAAGTAAGGGGCGCAAAGGTACAATTGCCTTGAAGCTGGACATGAGCAAGGCTTATGACAGAGTAGAATGGGGTTTTCTCGGAAGTCGTTTGCTCACTATGGGTTTTGATGGCAGATGGGTGAATTTGGTGATGGAATGTGTTTCTTCTGTGTCATACTCTTTCTTGCTGAATTGAAGAGTATGTGGTGTTGTGACTCCTTCTAGGGGGCTTAGACAGGGGGACTCTCTCTCTCCCTATCTTTTTATTCTAGTTGCTGATGCTTTTTCTCACATGATTCAGAGACATGTTCAGGAGAGAAAGTTACATGGAGCTAAGGCGAGCCGCAATGGTCCGGAAATTTCTCATCTTCTTTTTGCAGATGACAGTCTTCTTTTTGCTAGAGCCAACCGTCAGGAATGCAGAACTATTGTTGATATTCTCAACCAGTATGAACAAGCATCCGGGCAGAAAATTAACTATGAAAAATCGGAGGTGTCTTTTAGCAAAGGAGTTAGTACTGAAAATCAAGAAGATTTGATGAAGTTCTGAATATGCGGCAAGTTGACAAACACAGCAAATATTTAGGCTTGCCTACTGTGGTGGGAAGGTCTAAAAAAGCCATGTTTGCAGCTCTCATGGATTGCATCTGGAAGAAACTGCAGGGATGGAAGGAAAAGCTCTTGTCTCGTGCAGGGAAAGAGATTCTTCTGAAATCAGTTATACAAGCTATTCCAACATACTTGATGGGAGTTTACAAACTTCCTTGTTCGATAGTTGACAAAATCAGCTCTGCTATGGCAAGATTTTTTTGGGGTCAAACAGGACCTACTCGGAAAATTCACTGGAGGAACTGGGATACTATGTGTACTCCCAAATTTTTGGGAGGAATGGGGTTCAAGGATTTGCGGATCTTTAATGATGCTTTACTAGGTAGACAGGCTTGGAGATTAGTTCAGCGCCCTGAGTCCCTGATGGGACGTGTTATGCAGGCTAAGTACTACCCAAATCGAGCCTTTCTTGATGCTTCTCTTGGATGTGCAGGAAGTTATTCTTGGAGTAGTATATGGAGTGCAAAAGCGTTAGTCAAAGAAGGGGTGCTATGGCGCATTGGAGATGGACAAAAGGTGAACATATGGCATGATCCTTGGGTTGTGGGGGAGGAAGGAAGGTTCATCACTAGCCCACGGGTGGAGAACGTCACAAATGTATGTGATCTCATTGACACATCGAGGATGGAATGGAAACATGATATACTTTCGATCTACTTTAGCGAGAGAGACCAACAAAGAATTCTTGCTATCCCTCTAAGTATAAGAGCTCCGGAGGATTCTTTAATTTGGGCATTTTCGAAGGATGGCTCGTACTCTACGAGGACAGCCTATATGTTTGGAAAGGGGGGTGATTTAGATGCTTTTCATGTGGCTTGGACTGAGATTTGGAGTATGGATATAGCACTGAAAGTGAAGCATTTCCTATGGCGTTTATGCTCTAACACTCTGCCTACTTGCGAACTACTCCATCACCGTCACTTGCTGGCCGAAACTTCATGCCCTTGGTGTGAAGCTGACCTGGAGTCGAGTGCCCATGCACTAGTTCACTGCCCGAGGGTTCGGGGTTTGTGGGCGACTAACGCAAGCAGGAGGCTCGTGGATGATGTGAGCGGGGCCGGTGTGATGTCTTGGCCGTGGAAGAATTTTGAGGGCAAATTAAAACAACACGCTGCATGCCTAATGTGGTGTATATGGCATGAACGAAATAAGAGAATTTTTGAAGGCAGTGAGACACCCAACGTTGTTATAACAGCTCGTGTGGAGCGACTGGTGTTGGAACAAAACACTTATTCGAAGCAAGTGTACGCAGTGAATGTCCCTCGTAGCCCCAGCAGTGCGAATACATGGAGGGCACCACCTACTGGCGTGGTGAAACTCAATTCAGATGCGTCTCTGGTGACTGAAGGTTGGGTCGGGTTGGGTGTTGTGGCAAGAGATGAGGAAGGTGACGTTATTTTTGCGGCAACGAGAAGAGTCCGAGCATGGTGGCCCCCGGAAATTGCAGAATGTAAAGCTCTTCTTTTGGCTATAAAGCTAGCGAAGCGGTATGGTTTTGTCAACATAATCTTGGAATCGGATAGTCAAGTGTTGGTGAAGCGTCTTTCTAGAGCTGTTGTTTTTTACTCTGACCTTTATAGTGTCTTAGAAGATATTATGTCGTTTTGCTGTTTTTTTGAGTCTGTAGTCTGGTCTCATGTCAAGAGAAATGGGAACCATGTGGCCCATCATCTCGCGAAATTAGTTCCTTTTGGTGTAGAGCAGGTCTGGGAGAATCACTATCCTGTTGCGATTGCTCCTTATGTTCTGTCTGACACTTTGGCTTTGAGTTCATATATGGCTCGTTTTCCTCAAAAAAAAAAAATCTCTCTCTCCAGTCCCCTCAAAACTTAACCCTCACCACTCCACCTCCTCTCACCCTTCCCGACGCACCATCACCACCATTGCATCAGTTGTCGTCGTTCATCAAACCTCCTTTATCTCTTCTTTTCCGGCACCAATACACCACAAATCCATAGCTCACATCGCACCTGGACCAACGACCAACGCCATCAACACGGACGTCTCAGATGTTGCCGACAGCGAAGGGAAGAAGATAGAATATCAGAATGGCGAATTATCAAAAGAAATCACAAACAACAATAACAAGAATATTGCGAAAAGATGAAGCTAGGGCGAAGATGCGATTCTAGAAAATTGCAACTTCAACAAATCAACAACCGCAAAAATCAATCAATTTGCAGATTATCAGAGAAAATAGCTCCAAAAAATTGTGGATGATCTGAAGAAAATTACGAAAGAACTTCGAGCTATGAATTGCGTTTGAAGCACCAAAATAATTAATTAGTTTGTAGTTTTAATTTCTTGATCATAGATTGCCACAGTGTGAAATTAAGTCTTAAATCTTAATCGTTTCTCTTTGAAAAATCCAATTCGCAAACTTTTATATAGGCATCAAGCAAGAGGAATAACTGAGAAGATTTTCGACTAAAATTTCTGTGGAGAATCGAGAAACAAAAGAAAAAGATTGAAGTGGAAGATGTGATCAATGGGGCAATGGAGGAGAGAGATTAGAGTTTTGAATTGGATAAATGGAGATTAAGGAAGAGAAAGAAAGTAATGTTGATGATCGGTGATAGGGAAAAAAGAGTGAAGTAAAAGGGAGGCAAAAGAGAGACGGGGAAGGAGAGGTGGTTTTGGGTTGTTACACCGTAAGTTTTGGTGTAACAGTAAAGAAATTATGTATTTATCATGACCACGTTGCCTAATTTTAGAGTCATTCCTCAACCATAGATAGCGTTGTGTCACCCTTTCTCTTCTTTTGGAACTGATATCACCCATCAGCACGAATGCATAATGGATACATGTGCACGCAATTGTCTTCACGGCTGGTGTTGTAAGAAACTGCATACTTTTAATTTAAAATTAGACAATAGACAAACACAATCTTAAGAAGAGAACGGACCACCAATCCGAATATAGTGACTAGTTTAATCTATTTAGTGACCAATTTAATCCATTTAGTTCTCACATTCTTTAATCAATTTGGTAACTAGCTTAATTCATTTATTGACTAGTTTAATCCGTTTGGCAAGATTGTCGGGTTATTTTTCAAAATTATCTGTAGTAGTTCAAGATTCAAAGGAAATAAAGGAAGGAGAATAGAAATGGCGTCTAGGTTGGTGCGAGATGTCTAAGGATAGTGTTTTTTTAGTTAGAGATGTAATGGGCTTGTTAGGAGAATATAGACTTGAATTTGTCTAATTTTATGTTAAAATTAGAACATCTATTCCAATAATTTGTGTTGTCCTCATCAGTTAGCAAGTGCACACAGATAAGGAGCAAAAAACCAATTCCCGCTTATAATCGATGGAGCTACACCAAATGCTTCACTTTTCTCTCGATATCTATCTGATGGCAAACGTATTCTCTGAGAAGAGGAGTGCACTAAAAAAGTTGTCTACATCCAGGTCTCCCCTTCTCTCTTGATGACATTTCAGTTTTTTTCCCTTTATTTTCCCGCTTAATATTAACAGATGTCATTTCAAAAAATTAAAGAATGACGCGAGTTGATTGTAGGGGTGAAATTAGACGATCAACTCGCGAGCTACTCGAGATTGACTCGGTCAAAGATCGACTCGAGTGACCTCGGATTAAACTCGAGCTCAACTCGAGATGTTGGGGAGTCGAGTTGAGCAACTCAATACTCGACTCGAAAACTTGTGAGAAGCTCGAATACCCAATGATCTATAGCAAAATGCATAATTTCTACATATTTTCTACCTTACGGTTACTTTTAACACGAGACACTTGCAAGCTACTCGAGATCTACTCGGTCAAAACTCGACTGGAGTGAGCTCGACTCGAAATGCTAACGAGTCGAGTCGAACTAGCTCAAACTCGACTCGCACCATTTACACCTTCAGTTGGTTGCTTGTACTCATCTGGATTTGATTTCTTTATTTTTGTGTAAACAAATTAATTTCTTAATCTATCAACAGACTGATAGACAATATGCATAAACTGATTAAAAAAATATAAACTGATATATCATGTCTATAAACTAATATGAATCATGTATGAATTGATACATGATGTGTATAAACTGGTATGAATGCTTATAGTTAATTTATAGATTTCAAAAATGTATATACTGATAAGAAATGTATATAAGCTATTCTTCCGTTTCAAATTATGCGCAACAATTTGACAATTCGCACTGTTCACATTGTTAACTTTGACCAAGATTTAAGCTTTACACATAATGAAAAATATAGTTAAGTAGGATCTTGTAAGATTCATCTCGTTAAATATGTCGTAATATCAACTTTTTATAGTTTTTACTTATATGTGATTGTAGATATTAATGGACATAGTATTGCATCAGCATGGGTGAACTTTGAATTGTTGCACGTAATTTAAAACGGAGGAAGTATAAAATCTTAAACTGATATGAAAATATGTTGAACTAATGTCAAATTTGTGTAACTAAAAGGAAAATGCCTATAACTGATAAGAGTATGTCATGAAGTGAAATCCGTCTCAGTAAATTAATTTACAAAAGGCCCGTCTTAACCAATACTTACTCTAAGATAACAAGCTTGTAAGGCTTTATGGGTGCAAATTTACTCAATTATTGGTAACAAATCACATCTAGAATAAATATTCTAATGCCATCTAGTTATGGGTTAGTTCTATAATAATCAAATGGGGGTTTGTCTTTTTGTCTACATGCATCCACAAATTTCATTCTCAGGCAAAGAGTAATCTAATATATATAGGCTTTTTTCAGGAGTACTCGGAGTACAACGTAGAATTGACATGTCACTATATATATATTTAATATTATAATTTTAGAATAATACAAATGGATAATAGTAAGATAGAGTTTGGTTCTCAAGAAATTACACAGGACTATTATATTATATAAATTGACCATAACTTCAAACAATTTAGAAGACACTATTGAATCCGGCTCCAAATGTGCTTTAAAATGAGACCGTATATTTTCTTTGGCGGGTAGTTGATAACTCGACCCATGATCTAACCCCAAAAAATTGGGGTACTCGCAAATCAGGTACTGATGGGAGTAATAGGCTATTAAAAAAAGTTAGCATCGATCTTTTTTTTTTGGGAGGAAGTTAGCATAAATCTTTTTCAATCTTAAAGAATATAAAATCCCTTCCAATTAAAAGTCGATACTATCTTTAAGTCTCTATCAAGATGCCAAGACCGAAGTGCAAGCTAACTATCTATCCTTTTAAGTAATTGTACATTAATTATCATACATCGCGCTATAATTTTTTTTAATTAATATTTAATCATAAATATGATCATTAGTCAAACGTAAAAATTTCCTACGTGATGATAACAAAATCAAAGTTAATGGAAGTAAGAGTATTAATCTTTCAACAAAATCTAAATTCAATGTTGCACCTACACCATTAAAATCCCTCCAAGTATTTATCAATATATACATTAACATAGATATTATAAAATAATCTGATATATACTTCTATAAATTTATTATAAAAATATTAACACACAACCATACATCACATGGGCTCAAATCTAGTTTATGCTAAATTGCTAACATAGGATACCTAAATAAAAACAAATCAGAATTCCAATGTGCCTGCATAAACATTTTAATTGTTCAAAGAAAAACTAATATGTATTATGTTATTTCTACAAATGATTTATATCAGTTTGGGCTTCAGATTTCTTCCAACTCCAAGAAAATATAGAATTTCTTTAAGGAGGAGCCCATATCCATCCCCATAAATTTAATTGGGTTCAATTTGCACTTCAGTTATGCATGCGACTTTAATTGAATTTTGTGAAGAGATCAGCAGGTCATCTTGTTTCAGTATCCAACTTTATCCTTCTCTTTTGTGACAAAACTGCACACTCATGTAGGATTGAATGCTTGAGAATCAAGGTTGGCCTAGTGGTTGTAAGATCCCCTTTCCACCACTGTGACTAGGAGGTTCGATTCTCACCCTTTGCAAAAAGGATCCCTAATTTCTCCCCCTTCTTGCAAGGGAGTTCTCTTTACCTTAAAAAAATAGTAGGATTTAATGCTTGGTACATCAAGGAAAGCTCTTATTGAGAAGAGGAGTTTGAGGCTCTGAGGGAAGCTTATTCTGGTTGATCCCGTTAACTCCCTCCATTGCACTCGTCAAGCAAGTAACATCCAAAGACTTGCACTTAATTTTAAGAGGGTTTAGACTTTAGAGCAAAGCTTTATATGGATTGATCCCATTCTAAATAACCCAATAACATGTCTTTTGTCCTTCAATGCAATGTAGAGTTGAGGTAGGGGAGTGTTTCTTCTTCGACAAGAGAATGGAAGGCACTTCAGTTTTGGACTGACCATAAATATTAGTATTCATGGGAAGAATAACTTAGTTGACCACCAAAGATACTTTTCAGTTGAAGCAACTTGGTGAGAACTAGCCGCTTGAGTTAAGGCAGGCTAATTACATCACGGTCACTGTAAAATTTGTAAAAGAAACAACATGAAGATTCCCTCATAACTTCCATTTTGAAGGTATGCCTGTTTTCACCATGTTGCTATCTCTAAGAATGGAAATAGCCAAACGCCTAACGAGATCATGCATCTTAATGATCTTGTTATCTTGACAAGTTTCGAGCAAACAAGAGTTGAGAAGCTTGTTCAATATGGAATGGCCCATGTCGAATTGTGCCTGCAACGATGGCACATCATCAATGAGCCTCTTTCCAATCCAAAGACGTATCAATTCTTCTCTACTTAAGAGACTTTTGTCTTTGAGGTAAAATGCAGAATACAAGAAACAACGTTGGAGCTTGATGTTGTTCAACCTTTCATAAGACAACTTCAATCGACTGAAAACATCTATGTTTTGAGTTGGATCCATAATTTCAAGGCATTCCCTCCATCTAGAAGCATCAACTACCCCTCGCATGCTGTTGGCCAACGTGGTGATAGCAAGAGGGAGACCTGCACACTTGTGATATACAAGCTTCTTACAACTGGGAACTTCTTTGGAATTTGAAACACCATGCCCTATGCAATGTTGAAACACCTGCCAAGTCTCTTCCTCTAAGCGTGTCTCAATCTTAAGGATTTTTTGGCAGCGAAGGATACGAAAAACATCTAGCAATCGAGAAATTAATATCAACTTACATTGCCTAGGAATACCTACATCCTCAGGCCGGAAATCACCCCATAAATCATCAAGGAAGAGTATGTACTTTCCTAAACCAGATAGAAAGGCATTTAGGATCGATGCTCTCCTAATCACATCTTTATCATATTGAAAATCAAGTCCAAAAGCACTAGCAATTTTTTGCTGCAATTGGAATACTGTGAAATCAATCCCCACCGAGACCCAGGCACTAGCATAATTATCATCAATAGAAGGAATCTCATGGTTCGAAAGCTGAGTATATAGCTCTATTGCAAGCGTGGTCTTCCCAATTCCACCCATCCCATGAATGCCAATGGTGTTAATCTCATTATTTCCTAACCAACCAATTATTCTATTGACATACTCAGAGTTAATGGACAGGGATGGCTGCACTTTCCTGCGCTTCTTCTCAGGTTGCAAAGAAACACTTTCCATTGCAGATTGCTCATCAAGAATTGCAGACCTTTTTCATACGTCTTACATCATATAGTACATTATGGAAGCTACTTATGGAGACCAAAATCGAATCAATTAGAGCAATTACTGAAGGCATTTCCTCCTCAGTTAAATGACAAATCTGCGAAAAACAAGAACATGAAATATTACTTACCGTTGTTTCTACTTTGACATTCTTTGGGTGAAACCCCTCTCCCGCACAACATAAAATCTCAATGGATACAAACAACAAATTAAACTAATAACAAGAATCATGATCATTGTTTAAAAAAGAAAAAGGAAGTGCATCGGAAGCAATGCATAACATAGTACTAGTACAATCAATATAATGTTTAAGGTGGAGAAGTGCATCAAAGGTAATCGTTAGAATATCTTTCTCCTAGCCATAGGTCATCCAAATTCAATGTTAGACACGGATATGCAATCACATAAGTAAAGCAAGGTTGTTTCCGAAGCGTGACCATATGTAAAAGGAAGACAAGTTAGTATACATGGGGATGGTCAGTTTTGAACTTACTTCTGTGTGATCATGCCTAGGAAACAAAATCTTCCCTAATTAGTCAGTTGTCTAGTGATTATAATGTCTTATATATCGAGAAGTAAGGTTGATTATGTTTGTTTAATATTGACAAGATCAAAGAAAATATGTGACACTAAATGCCATGAAGGATTTATTTCTAAAAGACATACTAACAAAGAACGGATCATAGTATATCATGGTTCTCTGAATTTTACACTATTGGAAGATTTTACACATCATATGACTAATAAACATTTGTAGTTACAAAAAAGCCAACTGCTTAAACTTGTAACTTCACTTGGTATCCATAAATGAATTGGATGATGTTCTTCATAGAAGATGCTGAACTCCTACGCGCTCTACTAATTGGAAAACTTTAAGTGACATATATAAGTGGTTATGCTTTTGAACCTTTGAGGTCTAACATTCATGAATCATTCATGAATCAATTACATAAAATCGTTCTGAATTAATTACACCTTTTGGTTTAAACTCAAAATAAGGCTAAGCTTCTTCTTTTATATGCAAAGGGAATATCCCAACCACTATTTTTTTTTTTTGATCCATATGAGCCACGAAGGCAGTACAAATTACAAAGAAGGGGAAGGGAGATTTGAACCTGTGACCTATTGTTCACAGCACCTCAATCTTAACCACTAGGCCAAGATATCCTTGGTAGAATATCCCAACCACTATAATAACACTTGAGATTAGTTTTCCTGTGATTCAATGCATGCTTTAGAGTTCAGTTTTGACTCTTGGTTTTCCTACGCTACCTAATAACTAGTAGATCTTTAATAGAGGTGAAGAGTAAATTAACATAAAATGTTCTTAGATAGACATCATTCTATCCTTAATCAGCATTTGATGTTGCACATTCTCAATTTCAATGCAGTATCTACCAATGTTGTTAAAATCCCGATCCGACTCTTACGATCCTACGATTCTACGATCCGGAAGGACCTCACCGATCCCGATCCTACGTAGGATCTTAATTTTGTAGGATCTTTCGATCCTACCCAGCCACAAAAAATCACATGGTAGGATCTTAATACGATTATACGATCCTACGACTCTACGATCCGATCCTATCGTAAAAAAATCATAAAGTATTTTCACATATTATATTTCTTCTATTATATCTTGGTTGCATTTTACTTCAAATCTTATAGCATTGAAAAATTATCACCATTTGCTAATCAAATAAGTCATTATTAATATGTGTAAATTTTTAACATCAGAGTCTCACCATTTTCAAGCATAATTATCTCTATTTTACCGAATTGTAGGATCTTACGATTCTACGATCCGATCTCACCGATTCGATCCTACCAACCCCTACGATCCAAAGTAGGATCCCGATCCTGATAACATTGGTATCTACTCACACATTGTGTTAAACGGTGGTTGAATGTTGCAAATTGCAACAAATCAAGACAATGAAGATTAAAAAAGAATGCCGAAAAAACATATAGAATATCATTTTTTTTTCCAAAACAAAATACATTTGAATAAGTATAATCACATTGGAGGATTGAGTTCATATATTTTCAATATAATTGAAGTTCAAATATTTTCAATGTAATCACAGACAAAAGAAGAAATCAAAGTAACTATCAACTAGATTTTTTTGGTTAAAATAACTAAAAATACCTTTTGATATCAAAAATGTAAGTTGTATATCAACCAATGAAACTCAACTCTTGAAATTGTTGTTTTAGAGTCCGTTTTAGTTTGATGGAAAACATTTTCTAGTGGAAAACGCAAATGAATATTAGATTTCCTTTGTTTGGTTTGATGGAAATCTATTAAGCTAAGAGGAGGAAAATAGAGATGTTGGAAATGAGAGTGCATGAAAATGAGTTTCCTTTAAGTTCGGTAAGAAAATGTTTACAAAGGGATGGAAAACTCTTTTCCAGTTCCACCTTAGTTTTCCTTTTTAAATCTCTAGTCCAACCAAACACCGGAAAATAAGGAATACCGTTTTCCAATAAAACGTCTCCCTCTAAAACAAATGGAGCCTCAGACGTTCTAAAGAACAAATAGCTAATTAATTTTCTCTTTTTAACCTTTGCTCATTGCCATAGAAGAATGTAATGTTGTTGCCAATAAACTATGTGTAAAATTGTTTTCAAATTACTTACAACAATATGGGTAGGAAAGACTGGTATTGGAATTTGAAGTTTAATGATCTAATTTTTTTTAGCCTAGAATTGGGCCCTGTTTGGTAAATGGTTTTTCACTTGCTAACTGACTTTTCAATTTGGTTAAAAAAAAGTGTTTGGTTATTGGCTTTTTGGTTCTTTAATTCAAAATGAAAAAGCTTTGGGAATTGGATTGACGATTTTTACCACAAACTCTCTAAACGTACTAAGTAATTTTGCCAAAAACTTTAAGAACTAACTAATAATCAGTACTTAAAAAGTCTAACTAACCAATAAAACAATAACAAAATTGGTCGGTTTCTCTACCACATCTGATCGTGAATCAATAACAAAATTTCAATCAGATATGATCATAAAAGTAACTACTAAGTAATTAGTAAATGTTTAATAACCTAGAACAAATCATAAAGACAGTGATTAAAAAAAAAAAAGCCAAAAAAATATTGCTTACCTGATTCGCGCTTAGCTTTGTCTTAGGAGGAATGAACAGTTTGAAATTTAATAGTTAAATTAAGCAATTTACAGGTTGGGTGTTTATAACTTGGAGTATGAATTAGTTTTTATAGGATGTTCAAAACTTTCTGCAGATTTTGCCAGGTTGCTTCCATAGAAACTCCGAAGAAGAAAGGCAAAGCGGCGTCATTATTAAGAGTTTTTCTTAAGACTTCGCGGCACACCCAGCAGGACGCTTTCTCTAAATTATAAATGTTTTTAAGTCATCATGTGAATGGAGTACCAACTAGGGTCCGGGACCGGGTCCGGTATACAAAGTTATCTATGAATTCTCTCCCTCTTGGATTTATTACGAAAATGTCACTTGATAGTACTACCTCCGTTTCATATTAATCTACACACTTACACTTTTGACACTATTCACAAATTTCCCTTTGACTATCATTTGTGAATTATGGTTAAGAGAAAATATAGTCGTGTGGGGTCTTGTTTGATTCGTCTCGATATGTAGTTTTAAAATATCGACTTTTTTATATTTTTTACAAATACAAAATTAGAGATATAAAGGCTCAAAGTAGTGCATCGGCATGCGTGAAAAGTGTAAGTGTGTAGATTAATATGAAACGGAGGTAGTATATAATAGCCACATATCTAGGAAATCAATTTGGTCATTTTCAGACCAATATAAAAAGGATATCGAAAACTTTGGGATCAATGATACAATTAATTTTTTTTAGTGTGAATAAGTGATAAAATTATGGGTCACTCTAATATGGAACGACATCTCAAACTTATGATTTACAATATTATTTTTCCTTTCCTTTTGTGGGTGAAACCATATTTCAATTGACAATTACCTTTTCATTATATAGCATCATTTGTTTCATATCAATTGTAATGTTTTCTTTACTTCGATTTTTTACATTGATTACAACACTACATTATTTGATGTTATAGTTTATCAATTTCTCTCCCATCATATGGGTCACTCTTTTTCTTTATCTATCTCTCTGCTCTAGTCCTCTTTAGATGTCTTCTATAAAAAACGTGTTAACCTTATACTTCGGCTCTGTTCTGTTCAACTTATTTTAACTTATTTCAGAAAAAAAAAAGATAAGATAAGATCAGATCAGATAAGATGTTAGACACACACAATAAACTACCTTATAAGATAAGATAAGATAAAATAATATAAGATCAGATAAGATCAGATCAGATAAAACAAAATAAGTTGAATCAAACGGACCCTTCATTTGTTTCTCAATAGAGGCATCATATTAACCACTCATACTTGTCGATGCACAACATTGCCCATTAATATCTCTAATTATATATATTATTAAAAATTATTAGGTTGAAAATATACATTGAGATTAACCAACAAGTAGATTAATGACATTTATACTTACACATTAGTAATTAAATATAGTTAAAGTTAGTTTCTAAAATTTGAACAATATAAAATGTCAACGTGATGCATCTACAAGACGCGAAGAAAAAAGTTTACATATAATTATATGGTACTAAAATCATACAATTGATAGACCTAAATCAAACCAAACCTCTTGAACAATTTTCAATTTTTCATTTCGGGGTGTATGGATGTTTTTTCTCAGATTATACTTGGTCTTTTGTCTGCAATTTTACTTGTAAGTGCCTTGAATGTTGAGAGAAGAAGAAAGTCAAATTATTATTTTTGAGGGAAAAGCCTAGACGGGCATAAAGGAGCCCGGGCGGGCGGACACGGTTGTAACTTAGTTATTTGACCAAGCAACCTGGGCCCACCCCTGCTCAATTCCATCGTGTGTTGTTTTATCCCAATTTGTTTTGGGTTCCTCTGTAAGCTTCAGCCTGTGTTCATATAAAAATGTCTTAAAACCTTTAAAACCATAAGATTCATTTTTAGCCCACAAAATAACTCTATTTCTAATCCTTCCTCCTCCACTGTAATCTCAATCCTCGATTGAAGTTGAAAAACTCCAAGATCATAGGCCGAATGCAGGTCACATTAAAAGAACCGCGACAAAAAATTGTTACCCTATATATTGCTTTCTCATACTAGTTTTAGCATTTATTATTGTTTATGGATCGACTTGCAAACTCAAAACTTTGACTATTGAAATCTTTAATTATCAATAAGTAAAAATTACAAAAGTATATTGAAAATATGTGTTAAAATAAATATAAGGACCCTACATGACTATGATTTTACACTTATGTATAAATCACAAATAAAGTGAAGTATGTGAATAGTACCAAAGTATAAAGTGTACAAATTACAAAGAAACAAAGGGGGTATTTACCATGAAGAGAATCAAGTAGCATACAATGTTGCTAGTTGTGGAATGTGGATATGTATTGAATTATGCAGTAAAGGACTAGAGTGTTTTTGGTTCCGCTTTATCTTCCACATGATATGTTAGGATTTAAGAGTTCGTATTTTTTTTTCTTACCATTATGTATATGTATATATATTATTTTAATTATTCAAAAAAATTTAACCAACAATTCTACTTTAAGACAATTACTTGAACAGATACCATTAACACCTACTACAATAGTTAACAATGCTACTACTTTAACCGAAGAAATACTTTCTTGGTTAAAAGTACACAGAAGTGAATAGGGGAATACATAACCAAAAAAAGATTAAATTGAATACCAGACTAATTATTACCAGTAGAATGGAGAAAGAAGACTTGAGTAGAGCAAGAAGACTTGAGTAGAGCAAGAAGACTTGACTAGAGTCTTCCCTTTAATATGAACCTCAGAGGTTCCTTCCTCTTCCTGTGTAGATCCATAACTATATTCATCATTTCTATCCAGTCCATTGACCGCTTTTTTCTAGATTTTGCCTCATGAAGTTGCTAGTACGTGCTGGAAAAAACTTTTTCTACCAACTGCGTAATCTACCCACTAGAGATAGACATTAATGATTAGTAATCATTAATGTCTATCTCTAATGGGTAGATTACACTGGGCAGTGGGTAGATGTATCAATCTCCGTACGTGCTTCTACGTTTTAAATACCAACAAGATTAGACAAAATGTATTTGATTTAATCTCATTCAGATACTAAACAAAAAATTAGAAGTGATATAACTAACTAACCTGTTTCCGTGTTAGCCAATCATATAACCCCAACAATCAGGATGCTAAACATGGAAAAAAAAGGAGCGCCAAATGATGCTGGCTGTAGATGAGTTCTGCATTGAAAATGCTTCTTCAGATCAGCTACTATTGTTTCCTATTTTTCAGGTATGATTATAGATTTATAGTTGTTCCATTTGAGTTCTGTAGATATGCCCATTTTCGTCATAGTGCTGCTCCCTCCTTTTATTAATTGTATCAATCTGACTTTTGCGTCTGTTAACACACAACTTCAAACAAGTTTTGCAAGAAGCCAAGAGGGACCATAGAAGGTGAAGCGTAAGCAATGGATGCCATGTATTGAGCTTCACCAACGGGTAGGGGAGGAGCTATATAGTGCTACCATCCAGCAACGGCAGACAGTTTCCAGAGGAAGGCCCGAGAAAATTTCATACAAAGTGCTTCCCTCTACTCTAAACTCTAAAGACACACACGACATAACACACATACAAAAATGGCTGCCCTGTGTGTGTTGTGTGTTTCCGCACACACACACAAACAGCACAGACACACAAAAACACACGACAAAAAACACATACAAAAATGGATGCCATGCGTTTCGGCACACACACATGACAAACACACACACACACTCAAACCAATTTCCCCACAAGATGACAGGATCTTTATATAGGAATTGAACAAGCCTTGGAATAGTGCTAAGGCGGCATTTCCCAGAGACAAGTAATGCATCAGAATAAGATTAGATCCTACAAACAAGATCTATAAACCAGCACGAGGTTAGTGCCATTTTGGTTGTTCAAAAGAAAGTCATCACGACTGAGTTTGTAAAAGCTTCATTGAAAACTAGTATATTGTACATAAAAGAGACCAAGTACCCATGGGCTCTATGAAAGCTGGGAAGACTAATTTTATGATATACCTGTATCATGAAATTTGCCAAGGACAAAATCAGAAGGGATTCAAAGTGGTGTTTAGAACCACAACATCTGAAACAAGGTGCCATAGAAGCATATCAGAAGTAAATTTTCTTTCACTTGTGTCAATACTGTGTACATGTTTTTGAGCTTATTCCCTTTAACTTTGTGAATCTACAAGTGTTCAAACTATTATGGAACACTTAATAGGTGCACAAAGTCTTAGGAGATTAAAGCTAACCTTTCTCTCTTTTTCTTTTTTCTTTCTTTTTTTCCCTTTTCTTTTTTTTCAGTTTTTTTGTTCAGTTCTTTTTTCTTTTTTTTTCAACCTCTACTGAAACTGAATGTAGAAATATAATAACAAAAAGATAGCAGCAATTAATTCTAAATGATAATGATAGGATGTTAGGGGTGAAAAACTTCAGGAGTAAGGTTAACCACAGCCCACAGGATGCATTTTCGAAGAACCAAGACAAGATAAATGTACAGGCAAGATACGGAGGGAGAAACATATGACAAGGAAAAAGGTAGAGAACATACAAGACGTAGCAGAGTACCGGTAACTAACAGCTCTCAGTAATTATGACACATCACTAAACATAAAAACAATTGGGAGCATGAAAGATCATATAAGAAGATAAGACTCTTCATGACTCAAGGATTCAAGGTCCTTTAGTTAGAATGTTAGATACATGGGCAAGTATATCCCCCTCCCCCCCCAGACTGTTACAAAATGGGGTAACATAAAAGTGGCATGGCTCAGTTTAATTCATCAGGGATGTCTTCTCTACCACCCGTTAAGCTCCTCCATCGATCTAAATATAATTATTTACTCCCACCCACAACATCGGTGAACACCAATCTGTGGAAAGGACTTAGAGAACAATCAAGCCATTCTCTTGACACCAAGCTCCCCTAGCCTAGTCATATTAGATAATCATTATCAAACACCACTCCTAGAAGGAGAGACAACTGAGGACCCACAGAAAAACATTCAATTGATTCCTCGATCCCCTCATTTGACCTAACCAAATCCTGACCGATGCCTAGCTCTTCTCTAGAAGCACTATTTTGAATTGCTATTTAACCTAACCTTGTGATAGAGGTTCTTGTCTCACTTCACATGTTTATTCTTCATCCCGTTCCTCATTCAAATAGTGCAGATCTCCATTCATGGGGATCATCTATGCCACGCATACGAGTAGCTGTGTTCACAATCCTACGAGGCACTCCGCAACACCTATCAGCAAGTGAACGAGGAATGTCATCAAAGGAACAAATAGATCCTTCCCTAATGTTTGCTTCACGCATAAACAACTTGTATGCATCTTCCTTTGGAAGTCGCTTAATTTCAACTGTTTGAAAACAATCAAACAATCTGTACTCTAAGCTAGAGCTAGTAGATAATACCGACTTGCACCCGCTCCCTTTTGCGGGACTCGGAATTCCAACCTTGTTCCGAGAGAAAAATTAGCTTTTGGCACACCATCTAAGAAAATCGCAAATCTACCAAGATTAGCAAGTGTGTCCGAGGTTTTCTAGCCCTTACAAACAAGTGATCAAGACTGGCAAGATCACGAGTTCACGAGTGCTGAAAGCGGCATCTTGCGGATGCTTGATGGCAAACACATCGGGAAAAGAAACCCGAAAACATAATCAAACCTGTTTAGCGCGCAGTTGTGCAGGTGCTTCATCAAAAAGGTTTTACCAATTCCTTCCATCCCATAAATAACAATTCTACCAGCCTCATAACCTTCCATTAAAACCTTGAGATAGTCCAAAGTCCTAGAAGCAACTCGGCCAACTAACTGTTTCACCGGTATATGATAACCACGACACAGGCCTCGGGCATCAGACAAGGCCTCTTTAAGGACCTTGTTACCCTTTGTGTCATGGTCTTTCAAAGCATACACCAATTTGTAAACCTCCCATCTCGTCTTTGCACCTAAAAGTAAGCTCCTCCATCCTCCAACTTGCCCTAACAAGCATCGAGATTTCACCACCAGACTCCGACCCTCAGTCATCCAGGGACAATCCTCTTGCTTTCGCTTCTTACCCCGTCGAGCCTGAGTGGAAGAGGTTATACTAGAAATGTCCAGCATCCTGGCACTTAAGCATTCAGTTTCACCCTCAACAACTCTTTTCATCTCATCATGACTGGCTATGCTGAAATAGGTTTTAAGTCCCCAAATTCCCAAAAATATCTTTACTTGATCCATAGAGGAAGAAAATCCTGAAAAAATTTAGCCCTTTCAGATTCTATCTTTCCTTAACTTACACAAATTCAAATCTTTCAAAACAATCTCTCCACTCCCCCCCAACCCCCAATCCCCCCAGAATGTAAACTAACAAAATTACATAAATTCAAACCCTAATTCACTGCAGATAAAAACAATCACCCACCTCTCTCTAGAATATAAATCATCAAAATTACATAAATTTGAACCCTAATTTACTGCAAGTAAAAACAATCACCTTCCCCCTCTAGCATAGATTTATCATAAATATGAACCCTAATTTACTGCAAATCTTCTCCCCCCCAACCCCTAATAAAGCATCAATCACTAATTATATAAAGAAAAAAACCCTAAAATAGAACCCAGAAAAATCAAATAAAGTAAATTTGTACAAGCATTCAGATCAAACAGATCAAATCCAATAAAAAAAATTGACTAAAAACCATACAATCAAAACAGCAAAAGATGGAAGAATTTTATTACCTTTTTCGGAAGAATTGAAGATTGAATTTTGGTTTGAAAAAAAAACGAATTCTTTTGGAAAAAGTAAACCCACAAAATCACTTCTAAAGATTTGATAATAAAAGTAGAAGAAGAAGGTACTGTCATTTTCGATTTTTCATTAATCTGCTTGTTCCGAGTAACTTCCTACTCTCCGCATTACTCTAATGCCGGATTTTTTTTTAGATATCAAAACGCGTAAAAAATTGAAAAAAAAAAGGAAAATTCGAGGCAGAAAATTTGATGAGAAGAAGGTGCATCCGGAGCAAGGTGATTGAACGAATTTGAAGGTCCGGATCCTTGGTAGTTTCCATGTCTGGATCCTGTGCCGCTCACTCTACTAACTCCAACCTAAGACTTTTCAAGTTCTCACTCCAGTGGTCAGACATAAGAGATTCAGCAACTGATTAAAAAGGTATCTCAGTGATTCTGGTTCAACACCCTAATTTGCTAGACCACCAGGCAGGCAGGCACCAGTGCACCACCTAAGGATGTGTTATCTTTAACTTAGAAAAATATGTTTTAGGTTTAATAAATCAATCCGTCTTGCGTGGACCCGGTTCACATTAAAAATAGTGTGGACCAGGCCCAGGCACGTGACCCGGTACAAAATAGTCACTCCCACTTTCCAAAAATGCGCGAATTTCTCTCCAATCCATCTTGCGTGGAACCGGTTCACATTAAAAATAGTGTGGACCAGGCCTAGACACGTGCCCCACTACAAACTAGCCACTCCCGCTTTCCATAATCCGCGCGATTTTCTCTCTTAAATAAAATTCTCTCGCCCTAAAATTTTAACAAAAACAGTTGTTCAGAACAAACATACACTATATCATTTTAAAATACACTATATCATGTCAAAACACACTATCATGTCAAACACTATAACGATCGATTATGATAATTTTGTGTAATATACAAATAAACTACACTATAACGTTTCAAAATACACTATATCATGTCAAAACACACTATATCATGCAACACTATCATGTCAAAAAACACAGCAAAACACTATCATGTCAAAATACACTATATCATTTCAAAATACACTATATCATGTCAATATACACTATAACATGCAACACTATCATGCCAAGAAACTCAGCAAAATACTATCATTTTAAAATACACTATATCATTTTAAAATACACTATATTATTTCAAAATACACTATATTATTTCAAAAATACACTATCAGGAGAGTGAAGTTATCATAGGAGAGAGAAGTTATCAGGAGAGAGAAAAGAGCGGAAGACTGAACGCGGCAAAAACGAAAAGTTGTAATCATTAAAACTCACGTGAGATGGATAAGTTGCACTTAATGTGCACCGGGTTCATATTAGTTTTTTTATTTCTCTCTCTTCAATATTTCCAAAATCTGCGATTTTTTCTCTCTTCAATATTTCCAAAAACCAAAGATTCTATCGCTATAAAATTTCTGCAAACTATTCTCTCTCTTCATTCAATTTATTTCTCAATCAATTTCATACGAAACCTAAATTTACGTACATCTCATTCAGAATCAAATTATTGTTCTTATTTGATTCAATAATTGTAACACTAAATTGATTCGAAATTGATTCTTCGACAATTTCCTATTCAATTGAACAACTACGACAAATTCATGGGAAATTCGGGTTTAATTGATCAAATAGATCTCAATCAGAGTATTGTAGCATGTAATATAGACGACCTAAATCCGAGCATTGAAGCACTCAACGACGAACAGCATCACAATTCAATCCAAAATGAGCATCGAGATCCACTCGTAATAGATCTCAATAATACACCAAGTTTTGAAGGTAACAACATCGAAGTAAATAATATCATTTGTTTGATTAAGCAATGCACTAACACTATAATTTTATGTAGATAATGTGGTTCTGTTTCATGATGAGCTAGAAAATCAAGTTGACGAGCAATATGCTATAGTATCAATTGATGAATCTAATTCAGTTGTCATTCCAGGTAAATAGTTTCACTATCACATACACATACTATATCATAAATAGATACACTATCACATACATACACTATATCATAAATAGATACACTATATCATAAATAGATACGAGAGTGAGGGATAGCCTAGTGGTTAGAGCTTTCCTCCCGGTTCCAGGAGGTCCTAGGATCGAATCTCACCCTTGGCAAGTTGGGATCCCCTTTATTCCCCCCAACTTGTCAAGGTTTCTCCTTACCTTATTAAAAAAAATCATAAATAGATACACTATATCAGATACACTATCATATACATACACTATATCATAAATACATACACTATATCATAAATAGATACACTATATCAGATAGAAACACACTAGCATATATAGAAAATATTTACATAAATGCATTACACAAACATATACCATATCACACATAAATACACTATATCATAAATAGATACACTATACCACACAGAAAGACACTATAGAATATAACAATAATATTGCGTACTATGAAACACAAAAATGGACTATAATTCACAAATACACTATATCACACACCCATACACTATATCATAAATAGATACACTATATCATATATACATACACTATAATAAAAGTGACAAAAATATCTTCAATCTTTTATAACAGGTTCACCTAAACAATCACTGAATAAACATGAAATTGGAGGAGTTTTACTTGGTCAAGTAAGACCAACATTGGATGATATACATGAGCTATATTATCAGCATGCTGCTATAGTAGGGTTCGAGTGTTAGAAAATCCAAAAACGAGAAAAAAAAAGAAGGGACATCGGTTGTGCATCAAAAGTACTATGTCCTTTCTGCTCAAGGGAAAAGAAATACCAAAATCAAAGAAAAACAGGGAGACAATACTACAGATATATTGATACAAGACAGCAATTCAAAGAAACAAAGGACAAGAAGAGTTATGATCACAAGAACTGAATGTCCTGCCCTGATTAGAGCAAGGATGAACCCTGAAGGACACTATGAGATTGTGCAGCATGTTATAAAACACAATCATTCACTTACAAGAGAACCACTAAATTACCTTCATAGATCTGAGCGTCAGATGAGTGATCCAAAGAAACAAACCATACAAGCTATGCAAGAGTGTGGATCGAGACCGATAGATTCATTCAAATACATGAGTACGAAGCGGGTGGTGAAGATGTATTGGGTCATTCCATGAAGGACCACTTCAACCGCCGCTATAGACTCAAAATAAAACCAATTGAGGGAAAGGATTCACAAAATGTAGTTGATAACCTTTATGAGCAAGATGCAAACAGATAGTAACTTCTTCTTTAGAGTAAGATTGAATGATGAAGGAAAGGTTTGTTGCTTGTTTTGGAGAGACTCTATGATGCTTGAGGACTATACAATCTTTGGAGATGTTATGGTTTTTGATACTACATATAGGACAAACAAGTATTATTTTATCTGTGCACCATTTGTAGGAATTAATAACCATTGGAAAAACACAATGTTTGCATGTGCGTTTCTTGCGGATGAGACAATACCATCATTTGAATGGGTTTTTGAAACATTCAAAAAGTCAATGAAAGGTAAATGTCCAATAACTATATTCAACGACCAAGATGTCTGCAATTGCGGGAGCAATAAAAAAAGGTACTCATGTTTATGTGACATTTCTACTTTTGTTATGTACTATTGCAGGAGCAATAGATATTACTTGAAAAACTAACTAAATGAACTCATTGACAGGCTTTCCCAACCTCAAGACCCAGGCTATGTTTATGGCATTTGAGTCAAAATGCAAATCAACAATTTGGATTGATGAATGCAGATAAGGAATTCAAGAACATTTTTCACAAGTGTCTGAGTGGTTGCATTACAACAACAGAATTTGAACAAACTTGGAGCACAATGACCAAAAAATACAAACTAGAAGATGATCGTTGGTTCAAGAGATTGTATAGTTTGAAAGAAAAATGGTGTACAACATTTAGCAAAGACTTCTTCTCTGCTTGGAATACTATCTTCACGAGAGAAGTGAAAGCACAAATCATGTTGTTGGGGTTAAGGCAAGCAAAACCACTAGTTTGACTGACTTCTTTTCAATATTCCAACAAACAGTAATAAGGTGGAGAAGACAGTAAGAAAAGGGATGATTTTAATTGTACAAAGGGAATACCAAAATCATATCTCTGCATGAGTCCACTATTAAAACATGCTGCTTCACAGTACACACATACTCTTTTCCGAGATTTCGAGGAAGAATTCAAACATGCAATGGCAAGTGCAATTGAATTGGTTGGTACACAAGGGAACATTCTGACATACAGAGTTTTCCTCAATGGCATTGATGGTTCTTCTCATCAAGTCTCCTTCAATTACCTAGAGAAGACAATTGAGTGTGGATGCAGAAATTTTGAAGAATCAGGTTGGTTGTGCTTTCATGCCATAAGAGTTCTACACTTGCATTCTATCCAAAAAATACCAGATAAATACATATCATCAAGGTGGACAAGATTTGCAAAAAAAGAAGTTTGGGAGAAATTTGATAATGAAAATAGAGAAAAAGGAGAAATAAACAGCTTCACACCATGGAGGCTGCACATGATAAGGAGGTATGTAAACACACTATACACCATCATAAAAATACATTATATCATAAAAAAAAACACTATATGATCTATAAACACACTATATCACATAGATATCCACTATATGTTTGTCTAAAACTATATCTACACTAGCACACAGAAATACGCTATATGATCTATAAACACACTATAGCACACAGAAATCTACTATATGTTTGTCTAAATACTAACACATTCATGCCATAAGGTACTACAACCTCATATTAAAGAGCCACAGAATAGAACCAGCTAGAGCAGTGATAGATGAAAGTTTCAAAAAAACAAATTCAAAAGTTGAAGAAGCAATAAAGATTGAAGAAGCAAAAGCAACAGCAGAAAAAGCTAAAGCTCATGAGAAAGCATTACAAGAAGCAAACAAGCATTACAAGCTAATGAAAGTCAAGAAAACAATGCACAAGAATCAGCACCAAGACCAACAGTTTTGGATCCAAATAGAGCAGTCACAAAAGGAAGAGACAACAAGCGAATAAAAGGACACTATGATTCATACAAGAAGGCATCAAAAAAAGGGAAAAAGAGACACAAGGAGTTTGGAAGCATAACTCCAAAAGAACACCTGTTCTTAAATACTTTACCAAGAGAACTATGCAATGTTTTTAATCATTTGAGTTTAAAATAAGACTTGTACACTATATGGTTATGTGCATTTTTTTTAAAGGATGTGGTTATGAAGTACATTATATAAATAAATTCTTATGAAAAACTGTTTGTAAACCCATTAAATTTACGCAAACCTGCTGTGTAACCCAATAAAAATCAAAACAAATTACTAATTTGTAATACTCTATATGTCAACAAGTAAAAATACACTATATCATATAGAACAACACTATATCATTGAAAACTACACTATATCAAAATGGAACATTAGTCAATTTTTACAAGGCACTACCATGCATAAACATTATAGTACACACTATATCACATTAAAACACACTATATCACATACCACCCCACTATATCAAATACAAACACACTATCACCACCACATACATAATACACTATATCATATAGAACAACACTATATAAGTAAAAACTACACTATATCACATTAAAAAAAACACTATATTTCCATCAAATCAAACCTCTTTGTTAGATTACTAACATTGTTTGTAAAATCAATCAAGACTACACAATTACATAAAGAAACATTGTTTGTAAACCTATTATATCAACACAAACCAACTGTCAACCCTAACCTACTATTAGATTAGTAACATTGTTTGTAAAATCAATCAAATACATCAATATAGTTTTACTTTGTAAATTTGACGGCTTAACTTTTTCCTTCCTGTCTTCTTCTTCTTCTTCTTTCCATCCTCAACTTCTTTGTTCTTCTTCTCTTGCTGCATTTTCTGTCTCAACTCCTCTTCAATCCTCTTACTCTCTTTAGCATTCTTCCTTTTTATTTTCTTCAATAAAAGCAACAAGTCTCGATCTCTTTGATCCGAATGATATCACCTTTTTCACAAGCTCACTTCTATTCTTATTCGGATCGGATAAAATCATGCAACCACACAAGGAGACTCTTGCTTTGCTTTCCTAATCTTCTCCTCGAAAATAAATTAAATAAGGATTTTTGATTTACTACCACCTATATAAAATATTTTTTATAAAGATAACCACCTTCTTAATAAATTATTTTTTTATAACCACCTTATTTGACCTAAATCCTTTTAATTACTTTTTTTAAATGTTTTAAAAAATTTTTCTATTTTTTCTTCATTTTCTATTCAATAATATTTTTTTAATTTTTTTATTTATTTGTTATGTATATAAGATTTTTTAATAATAATTTTTATTAATTTTTATTATGGTTTTTTTAAAAATGGTGATTTTAAAAGGTGGTAAAAAAAAAAATCCATTAAATAAGTAAGAAACTATAAAAAAAAACCTTAAATAGATAACTCAATTAGAAATAATTATATTAAACTTACATCATTCAAATATGGGCATTCAAACTCTTCCGAGCCTTCAAAAAGTAGCATATGGACAAGTATGTACACACCACAGTCCAAATCATATGCACCTTTTTTCCGACTTCCTTTGACTTATGTCATTCCCCATAAACCCATATCATCACCTTGAGATTGTGGGATTTCATAATGTTGGAAAAGACTTGAAAATCCATCAAATGGTTGAACTGAGAGTCTCCATCTTTTTCTTATATTCCTTATCATCATCTCAAATCTTGTTATCAATATAGAAAACGGTCTTTTTCTTTGTGTCCAAAGACAAAAAGGACAAAATGATTAGCTCCTTTAAGCAAAATTGGGAAAAAAAAACCTACAAAATAAATAGAAGTATAAACTCACTAGATGAGAATAAAAATAATTATATCATAACATAATAATATAAAAATAATAACACTATATCATAAACAAAACCACTATATCATATACAAACACACTATATCACATAGAAATCCACCATATGTTTGTGTAATACTATATCTACACTAGCACATAAATACACTATATGATCTACAGACACACTATCTCACACACTGTATGGCTGTCTAATACTATATCTAAACTAGCACATAGAAATACACTATATCATAAAGAAACACACTATATCATAAACAAACCCACCATATATTTGTCAATTTATACTAAGAAATGCTTTCATCATAATTTCAAAAACTGAATTTGTCTCACCAATTCAACACCAGCATCCAGTTTTGAAATATTATTCAAGTCTTGAATTTGAAACTTCCAACATGTGATCAAATCATCAATGCGTTTAGCATCGGTTTCATCTTCAAGCACATGCAATAATACAACCCGCAACATAAGAACTCATATTATCAATAAATAAATAATGCATGCAAAGATAAAGAATTCAACAACATAAAAATATATTACAAAAAGTTCTTACACCCTGAGAAGAAGTAAAGTAAAACTTTTTTGGAGGAGAAGAGAGACTGAGTTCATTGATATTCATCATTCTTGCCCAATTATCTATACCTGATTCAAACATCTCAGTCTCTGTAGCAACCGTCCAAATCTCACTCCGAGGTATAGAGAAGAACACTTCATCTAGCTTAAAGAGCTCTTCACTGCAACAAACAACACAAATTGTAAGAATATTTTCAATAAAAAACAATACATTAAACAAATTTCATTCAAAAATTTACCTCCCATCTAAAGGATGTTGATTTTCAGAACAATAATCAACAGCCTCCCTTAAAAATATTGGGAGATCTTGCATCACATTTTCAAAATCTTTCATCATCTTTGAAAGATGAGTGAAAGGACCCTCAACTGCATATTCATCCAGCCTTAGAGTTAACTTGGCTGGACCCCTAGACAAACCATTTTGGAAAACAGTCCATGTATTCTCCTCCACGGACATGTCCTCACTTACATCATAAAAAACGTTCTTGACAACGTTCTGGATGATCTCATTGGTCTTCTGACTCATTTGAGTCACTATAAAGCTAGGGAACGCATTAGTAGAAGGACTAGAAACCTCTTCCCAACCAGCTGGCAAATCCTTCACAGCATATGCAATTGATACCATTTCATCAAAGTACTTCTGATAATTTGAACTTGACAAAATTTTGTCAAGATCATCTTGAGAAGGATTATCAGAAGGAGGAATGCCAGCCACATAAGAGTCCTTCAAACTCTTTAACGAAGTTATGTGGCAATGAGAGACAGCTTCCAAATCCCTCTTCCACAGCAACCACATAGCATGAAGCTCCTACAAAAATCAAAACAAATTACTAATTTGTAATACTCTATATGTAAACACTAAAAATACACTATATCAAAACAAGACCAACTATATGAAAATAACACCAACTATATGAAGATAACACCAACTATATCAGAATAGACACACATACACTATCACATACAAAATACACTATATCATATAGAACAACCCTATATCATTCAAAACTACACTATATCAAAACAGCACATTATTCAATTTTTACAAGGAACTATATCAAATATTAAAAGCACACACTATACCACATACATACACTATATCATATAGAACAACACTATATTAAATTATTTTTAAATTTTTACACTACAAGTAGCACACTATAGTACACACTATATCACATACAACACCACTATATCAAATACAAACATAATATCACATACCAGCATCACATAACCACACAATCACATAAAACCACACTATATCACATAAAACCAGACTATATCACTCAAAACTCTACTATATCAAAAATTAATATTATTCTAAAATTTGAACTTGCATCTCTAGCTTGTGCAGTAATTTCTTCATCAGTGAGACTTCCTGGTGGAAGCTCAAACTGAATATGAAGCTTGCCCTTCACCTTCCTCTTGGGCGCAGCCTTCTTTGGTACATCACTACTTCTACTTCCTCCACTTCCTGTATCATCACTCAATACAGGACGTGGTACATACTGAACTTCAATTTTTTTTTGAACCGGCTTCATCCGGGTGAAATCAACTTGCCCATCATCAGTGAAGTAAAACTTAGCACTTATTGGATAAGTTTCATCAAGCAAACCACTTCCAAACTTATCACATAATACTTCACGACGAGTTCTCTTGGCAATTGACTCATTATCCCAGTGAGCCAACGAGGCGGTCGAGTTGGAGGCACGCCATCACCAATCCGTAGGTGATGGAAGTAAATCAACCGCAACAAAATTATACACCCGAAATAATGCTCCCGAACACCTTTAGCAAACAGTGAATTCTTGAACAAAACATTCGCATGCATCAACCTATCTAAAATATATTTACACCAATTCAAACGAGGAATTCTCCGAACCTCATTTACAGCAAGAACAAGCCTCAAATCCAGTGTGTTATTTGCAACTGGAACAAAAAAGAAGAAAAAGCAAATAACACATACAACTTTTGAAAAACCTCCCCACCATCAACTAAATTCCTTAACACAGAAGAAAAAGCAAACAAAGGAATCTGCCATTTATCCCGATCAACTCCAAAGTACTCCCTCCAGCTTGCTTTCAACTCAAAATGCGGATTCTTCGCATTAGGTTCCCTAGACACATCCACCACATCATGTCCTTCAACTAGAGGGAGCTGAAGCACATCAGACACATCAAATTAGTTAACCTTGAACTCTTTTCCATAACCAACCTTAAACATGCCAGAACCACCATCAAACCTCTCCACCAACCATCCACTCAAAGAATTATTAGTCCTGGAAATCTTTAAATCCAATAAAGATCTAAAACCAATTTCTATAACAGCTTTTTTCTATTCAACACTAAAACCTTCATTTAGCTCACAAAGCCTTTTACCACAACAAGTAGTTTTGAACAGGTTTACCCTCTGTCCTTCAGCATCAGTGTATATTTTCCTCTTCTTTGGAGCTTGGAAGGTATCCTTCTGAGCTACACCTTTTACCCTCTTCTTGCTTTTTGCTCCCTCTTTTTTTACAACCAGATTACCAGCATCAGTTCCTTCATTACTAGGATTAGCAGCATCACTTCTTCCATCCTGCTGTTCAATAGATGGCATACTAACATCATGTCCAGCGTGCTCTGCAACAAAAAACAATTGTACAGAACATACACTATATCAGCCGAAAACACACTATATCATGTCAAAACATACTATATCATGGCCAAATACACTAACACAACACTAACCTTATATCATGTAAAAATACACTATATCATCTCAAAATACACTATAATGTCAAAACACACTATATGATGTCAATATACACTATCATCCAAAACACTGCCAAAGAACTATCACATCAACACTATCATCACAAAATACACTATATCATATCAAAATATACTATATCATGTAAAAATACACTATATCATCTCAAAGTACACTATAATGTCAAAACACACTATATGATATCAATATACACTATCCAAAACACTACCATAGAACTACAACAGCAACACTATATCATTTTAAAACACACTATATCATTTCAAAATACACTATCATTTCAACACTAATAAAAGTAATAATTACAATTTTTTTTTTTTTATTTTTTTTTTTTTTTTTTTTTTTTTTTTTTTTTTTTTTTTTTTTTTTTTTTTTTTTTTTTTTTTTTTTACTTTTTTTTTTTTTTTTTTTAATACTTTTTATTTTTCCAAAAGTTTTTTTTTCAATAATTTTTTTTTTTTAAATTTTTTTTCCCCTTCTTTTTTTTTTTTTTTTTTTTTTTTTTTTTTTTTTTTTTTTTTAAAACCCTTTTTTTAGAATTATTTTTTTTGTTTTTTTTTTATTTTGTTTTTTTTTTTTTTTTTTTTTTTTTTTTTATAAAAAATTTATAAGTAGGTTTTTTTAAAAAAAATTTTTTAAAAAGTTGGTAAAAAAAAAAAAATCCTAATTACAAATACACTATATATTTACAAAATAAACTATATCATATCAAAATACACTATATCATATCAAAATACACTATATCATCTCAAAATACACTATAATGTCAAAACACACTATATGATATCAATATACACTATCCAAAACACTGCCATAGAACTACTATAGCAACACTATATCATTTTAAAATATACTATATCATATCAAAACACACTATATCATTTCAAAATACACTATCATTTCAAGACTAATAAAAAGTAGTACAATTACAAATACACTATATATTTACAAAATAAACTATATCATGTCAAAATATACTATATCATCACAAGGATAACACAATTACAAATTATCACAAAAAAATAAACCTGAAAAAACATCAGAACTCCAAAATGAACGAATAGTAATTCAAACTAAAACAACATCAGAACTCCAAAAATCGCACAAAAATCAACAAAAATTTATCATGCAAACAATAAAAATCGCACAAAAATTGAACGAAGAGTAATTAAAACTAAAAAAAATCAAAACTCCAAAAAATCGCACAAAAATTAACGAATAGTAATTCAAACTAAAAAACATCAGAACTCCAAAAATCGCACAAAAATCAACATAAATTTAGCATGCAAACAATAAAAATCGCACAAAAAATGAACGAAGAGTAATTCAAACTAAAAAAAACATCAAAACTACAAAAATTAAAAGAAATTATAGTAAAAACCAAAATCAACAACATAATTACCATCAGTATGAGAAGTTCGACTAACACCAGGAAACTCCGATTCCTCTGCACGACCAGCACCAACAGATGAACGCAAACCACTACGTTTTGAAAAATTCCGATTAGCGATCGGCTTCCTTCCCATTGCTAAATTCAAGCGAAAAAATTACACAGAACTGAAAATGAAGAAGTTAGGGCAGAGAAGATTACACAGAACTGAACTTGAAGAGAGAGAAAATGAAGAAGTTAGGAAAAAGAAGATGAAAAGTTATTATTGAGAGACAAAATGCAGAAGTTACAAGAGAACGAAGTAGTGGGAATAAGTTATGAGGAGATAGAAAATATGAGGAAATCTGAGGAGAGAGAAAAACTGAAGGCGGCAAAAACTGAAAAGCGTAATCATTACTATTGCCTCAACTCACGTGATATGGATCGGGTGCACACTAATTAGTGTGCACCGGGTTCATATTAGTTTTTTTATTAATAAATTGGCTCTGTTTGAAACAATACAAACTCTACGATGAAAAACCCTAGCCGATTCCTCTCCTCTCTCCCTCTCCAATTCTCTTTCTAGGGTTTTTAATTTTCTTGGCCTCTTAGGCCGGAAATAGTCTAATTTCTTCGGAAATTAGACTATTTTCGACCCTTTTCCTTAGATTTTAGTTTTTTTAGTGTTATTATCTTCTTCATTGCTTTCTTCTGTTCAGTTCTCTCCATCTGTGAGAGTTTTTGTCCCCCTTTTTGGTGGTTGTTTCTCATCTTTGTATGAGTTTTCTTATTTTCATGGTGTCAATAATTTGGAAGATGGTCTGGATCCATAAGGGTTTAGGTTTTTTTAAAGAATTCGTCATTGGGAACAATTATATCACGAGAATCAGATTGTGAAGGTCTCTACTTGGAAATATGCAAAGACATCGAAGTACACTGCTCACGTCAAGCTTGAAGCGGTGGAGTTGGAGCTGTGCTCGAGTATGCTTAAAATTAATTGGTTCCATTGTGAAAATTGTTGCAATTTGCTAAATCTGTATTTTTCATATCTTAATTATCATTGTATGTGCTGTTTGGCTTATTATTAATGATATATTTTCTTCCCGTAAAAAAAAAATGGCTCTGTTTGGCAATACTACCTAAAATGTAGCTGAAACTGATAAGGTAGCTGATTAGTTTATTTAAGTTTTGACATTGAAAATGGGTAGGATTTAAAATAATCCCTCATCTTCCTCACAACATATAGTAGGTGGTCTAATTTTGACATAAAATTAGACAAATTCAAGCCTATATTATCTTATCAATCCCATTCCAGTTAACTTAAACTCAACATTATCCCGGGATGGCTAGACATCTCCCACTAACCTAGTCGCCCCTTCTCTTCTCCTTCCTTTGTTTCCCTTCGAATCTCGAACTACAACAAGCAATCTTAAAAAATAATCCAGCAATCTTACGGAATGGATTAAGCTAGTTATTACATGGATTAAAGAGTGTGGGAATTGAATGGATTAAATTATTCACTATTTGGACAGGTGGCCCATTCTCTTTTTAATATTGTGCTTGAATCGTTGCCTAATTTTAGATTAAATTGCATCGTCCACTGTCTATCATTGGTTTTCTTTAGTTTTGTTGGTATTTTGATGAAATCATGAAACCGTACAAACCTTACTACATTTGTTTCTTAATATTTGGAACATATTCAATTTTAGGATAAATTTATAATACTTGTAACATTTCTCTTTTTGCAAGTTTTTATACAAAGAAAGACTTATTTTATTATTAATCACGTGAAATATGTTTCACTCCTTCTCCTTATATCATATGTCATTTACATATGTTGCAAGTATTAAGAAATGGAGGACTAGCGAAGTATGTGGATTATGAAATAAAATGATGTTGAATGAAAAGGAAAAGAAGATTACAGGAGGGGACTAGAGGAGTATGTGGATTATGAAAAAAAAAATAAAGGAAGAAAGTGCTAGTGTCACTAATTAGCACACCAAAAAGTATAGCATTTAAGCTCCAAAAGTAAAATTATTAGCTGAAATTTAATACTAATACGCCTTTTTTAAAAGTTTTGTCTTATACGGTGTTTTTCAAAATTCATGTGATGATGTCGTGATGTGCATAAACTAAAATTTAGTCGTATAAATGAAATAACAATGCATTAACATATTACATACCCTATAAAAAGAAAAAATTAATTGACATCAATAAACTCAATAAAACTCCATTATATTCAAATAACTTAACCTATTTAAACATACACTTTACATTTTTGCACTGTTTACAAATTTTATTTTAATCATTTTTTTTGTTTGAAAGGATTATTTTGATCATTGTTAGTGATTTATATAATAGAGTCATGTGAGATTTGAGATTTTTTTAGATTCGTCTCAGTATTTACCCTTAAAATATCAATTATTTATAATTTTTACTTAATTAAAATTAATAGTCAAACTTCTGACAAACAAAAGTTAATGTTAAAACCTCCACAGGTTAGGACCTCCACAGGTGATAAGTCATACGGGTCCAATAAAAGACAATACCCCCACAAAGTTAGGACCTACACAGGTTAATCCATAGTTGAGACCTATTAAAAATTTTGGGTTATAGTTTTTTTTTTGAGAGTTGGGTCATAGTTGAGACCCCTAACATCAATTTTTCTTATAAAAAACAAAGAGATGGTGGCTTGGAATGGAGTACTAAGTTACTAACCAAATCGAATAAATTACCAGAAACCAAATAAAAAGGAGAAATCCACTTATTTCAAGTGTGTAGGAACGTAAACTGGTAACAACTAAAACAAACTTATCTGATAACCGTGGCGTGAGAAGATCACTGCCCTAAAGTTGAATTTGCCCCGCAACAACACACAGACTCACAACAATCAACCTCCAGAGATACATAGTTTCTTCGTTTCCGGTGTTGACAGAAAAGCAGATTGAGAACGATCTTGAATATTGCCCAGAATAATGGAGGAGAAAGAAAGAGAGACGAAGATGTAATGTTGTGTGTTGTTGACCGATTTTTGACCCAAAAAGATAGTTAAGTTAAGTTTATTCCCCAAAGTCCAAGGCCCATGGCCCCGGTCCGGTCCGGGCAGGCGGCGGCGCGCGTGTGGCAACCACACATCACCACATACCCACTAAAAGCCTCATTGCTACTCAACTCAAAGGGTAGAGGAAGAGTAATGTTTATAAACCTTACTCTTCCCTTCTATTCTTTCAATGTGGGATAAAAGATAAAAGGACTCTTCATGTTCTTTTAAAGCAAACTTAGTGTTTCTACTATAAACTCCAACAATCCCCCACATGATTCAAAAGAAGAAAACAGAAAGAAACGGGGCTGGAAAAGATGATCTGGGCAATAGATACTAGGTTTTGAAGTATCAATGTCTTATGGACTTGAATTGACACTCATTGCATACAAATATGTCTTACTGTTGTAATAGGTAGATTTCTCTTTGAACCTTTCACGAGGTTAGCAAACCATAGATGCGCACTCAACCATTTTCAAATCAAGAAACGTTCTCGCAATTGTAATATCGGTGCCCCCATAATTATCCTGGATTCTCATGAATGCTCTAAAGAGCCTAAGCCTTTTGACTCTCATAGGGGATTGGGCGTAACCCCCACATTCACATAGGTAAGTTCATCAAGTTTGTACTGTCACAAACCACCTTAAGTAAGGCTATGAACTTATTAAGAGCTATAAGCTCAACCTTACACATATAACAGTATAATGAAACAAAATACTACATCACTTTTATTAATAGGAATGGTAGTAGTATCAACAACTCGAGTTCTTTTGTGATTTTGTTTGACCCTTTGAACTTAGGAATTCGTAAGAAGGGTATCCATCACAATTCACTCCACAATAGGCTTTAAACCCATTCCTTGCGCTGACTCCAACACCATTTTTCTACAAAGGCCTTTGGTGAGAGGATCAACAATATTCCTCTCTGACTTTACATACTCGAGTGACAACACATTATTTCTAATTAAATTTCTAACTATGGCATGCCTTAAGCGAATATGCCTTCTCTTTCCATTATAGGCTTGATTATTCGCTAACCCCCAATTGCTGCTTGCGAGTCACACCGCATAGAAACTGATGGAGCTGGCTTCCCCCACAATGGAATATTAGCAAGCAAACTCCTTATCCACTCAGCTTCTCGACCTACCAATTCTAAAGCAATAAACTCAGATTCCATTGTAGATTTGGCAATACATGTTTGCTTTGATGATTTCCATGATATAGCTCCACCAGCAAGAGTAAAAACATAACCGCTAGTTTATTGAATTTCATCATTATCCGACACCCAATTGGCATCACAAAATCCTTCAAGGACACAAGGTGTCCTTTGATAATGCAGACCCCAATTGATAGTGCCTTTTAGATACTTCAACAATCTAATCAAGGCAACCCAATGCTCTCGATTAGGATTGTGAGTATACCTGCTCAATCTACTAACAGCATAAGCTATATCAGGTCTTGTATAATTCATCAAGAACATTACACTACCAATTATTTTTGCATATTGTTCTTGGGATATACTATCACCCTTATTCTTTTTCAAATGAATACTAGAATCATATGGGGTTTTCAAATTGATCAAACTTCTTTAATATTTTCTCAACATAATGAGATTAATTTAAAGATATCCCATATGACGTTCTAGTAATCTTTATTCCAAGAATAACATCAACCTCTCCTAAATCCTTCATCTCAAAATAAGAATTTAGGAAACTCTTAGTTGCATTTACTACGTCTATATTGGTCCCAAATATTAACATATCATCCACATATAGACATATGAAAACACAACCAAGCTCATCAATTTTGGAATAAACACAAGCATCAGAATCATTGACCAAAAAACCATTTGAAGTAATAGTTTGATGAAATTTATCATACCATTGTTTTAAGCCATACAAAGATCTAATAAGCTTGCATACCTTGTCCTCTTGACCAGGAACCTCACATCCTTCAGGTTGCTTCATATAGATCTCCTTATTTAACTCACCATTTAGAAATGCAGTTTTCACATCCATTTCATGCACAATCAAATCATGAATAGATGCAAGTGCAATTAATGCTCTAATGGTGGCTACCTTGGTCACCGGAGAATAGGTATCAAAGAAGTCTAAACCGTGTTTTTGGCGATGCCCTCCAACTACAAGTCTAGCCTTATACTTGTCTAAAGACCTGTCAAGCTTGCATTTCTTTGTGAAGATCCACCTGCTACTTAGAGCTTTACAACCTCTAGGAAGGTGTGATAAAATCCAAGTGTTATTACTCATAATAGACTCTATTTCACTGTTAATAACCTCTAACCAAAAACTTGAGTCTACAGATCTCATGGCCTCATCATAGGTTCTCGGGTTCTCTTCCAATACAAATGCATTAACGTCTTGCTTATCTAAACACTCTTTCTCAGCTAGAAAGGTAGTAAAATTAGGTCCCAAACTAGACTCAATTCTAGCTCTCTTACTCCTTCTAGGTTCTAAAGTCTCACTAGATGATGCAATGTCATGATGCAAAGTAGAAGAAGATGCAGCAGGCAAGCATGATGGTACACTAACTTTCATAGGAAAAACATGCTCAAAGAATTCAACATCCCTTGACTCTCTAATAGGACCAAAACCAGAAGCATCCTTAAGAATGAGTCTATATGCAGCACTGTTAGAAGCATAACCAATAAAGATACCATCTACAGTCTTAGGTCCAATCTTACTCCTTTGAAAGTCAGGAAGTCCTATCTTACCCAAACACCCCCACACTTTGATGTAACCCAAATTAGGCTTGTAGCCTTTCCACAATTCATAGGGAGTCTTATCTAACTTCTTATGGGGAACTCGGTTAAGAACATAGCAAGCAGAAAGAATAGCCTCACCCCACATGTTAGTAGGCATACTTGAACTAATAAGCATTGCATTCATCATATCCTTAAGAGTCCTATTTTTTCCGCTCAGCTATTCCATTTTGTTCGGGTGTATAGGGAGCTGTAACCTCATGAATAATCCCATTGGACTCACAAAATTTCTTAAGGGAAACTCCATCATATTCTCCACCCCTATTTGATCTCACCCTCTTAATATTAAGGTCCAATTGGTTCTCAACTTCGGCTTTATAAATTAAAAATTTATCTTCAGCCTCATCCTTAGAACTCAATAAATAAACCTTAGTATAACGTGATAAGTCATCATCAAATGTAATATATATACTTCTTTCCTCCCCTACTCATGGAATTCTTAAAGTCACCTAAGTCACTATGGACTAACTCTAATAAAGTAGAGGAACGGGATACATTTTTGTTGAATGCTTTCTTAGGGTGATTAGCTTCTACACATACTTCACATTTCTCAAAAGATGTATTGCTAAAGTCAGGAATAAGACTAAGTTGTTTTAGCCTTTTAACAGATGCAACATTCACATGACCTAGTCTAGAATGCCATAAAGAAACAGACTCAGCAATATAAATGGAAGCGATAGAGTTCTTATTATCAATAACAACATCCAAAACAAAAAGTCCAGCATTACAAAATCCTTTACCCACAAAAACACCATTTCTGGTTAATACAAGTTTATCAGATTCAAAAGCTAACTTGATCCCAGCTTTGTTTAAAAGAGAACCAGAAACGAGGTTTATGCGGATGTCGGGGGCATGCAACACATTCTGCAAAGCAAAGGTTTTCTCGAAAGTTAATTTCAGGAAAACCTTTCCTTTGCCTAGAACACTCACAGTGCTTGAGTTGCCTAGAAGACGCATTCTGCTTCTGAAACTTTGTTGTAGTCCTGGAACATCTCCTTGTTGGCGCAGATGTGACGGGTTGCACCAGTGTCCACGATCCATTCAGAAACATTGCTTACCAGATTGACCTCAGACACCACAACAACAATGATGTCATCTTCAACAAGGTTGACTTGAGCTTTGTTGTCTTTTGCTTTGTTTGGAGCTTCCTTTCTTTGACGGCAATCCTTGTCAGCATGCCCATACTTACCACAAACGAAGCAACTTCCCTTAAACTGACCTTTTCCCTTGAAGTTGTTATTGTTGTGCCTTGTACCATGAAACTGATTTGGACCCTTACCTTTTGGTCCTTTACCTGCAACAACTTTATTTTCCACAAGATTAGCAGAAGAGGAAGAATGATCAACTGATTTCCCTTTGATATGGATACGGTTATGCTCCTCAATCTTAATGTGGAAAACTAATTCTTGAAGGGTAAAGTCTTTCTGCCTATGTTTCAAGGAATGAACAAAATGTCCCAGGAGGGAGGTAATTTCTCAAGTAAACAGTTGGCTTGGAACATATCAGGAATGGCCATACCCTTAGCCATAATATCAACACACAAATGTTCATACTCATGAACTTGATCTAGCACAGGTTAATCATCAGACATAGTAAACTTCAACCAACGACTACAAGCATATTTATTAGTCCCAAAATCATCAGTACCATACTTAGCATTCAAAGCATCCCAAATATCCTTAGCATTTTTCGACTTACTATAAATCATGTAAAGGGCAGAAGTCATATAATGCAGTAACATCCCACGACAAGTCTTATTATCTTTCACAAAATCCCTAACAGAATTCTCAGGAGCAGCAACAGCAAACAAACAATAATCAACCCCAATTTAACCCAAGGAAAATTCCATCTTATCAGACCACATCTTGTAATTTTTCCCATCAAACGGATCTAACTTAGACATATAAGGGACAAAGGGATTGGTAATAGGGACAACATTAAGAATACGCACAGCATCATCAGGAATTTCACCAGCCATAGTTCCGTAAAACAGGTACAAAAAATTCAACTTTAGAATGTAGGAATGTAAACTGGTAACAATTAAAACAAACTTATCTGATAACCGTGGCGTGAGAAGATCACTGCCCTAAAGTTGAATTTGCCCCACAACAACACACGGACTCACAGCAATCAACCTCCAGGGATAGACGGTTTCTGTGTTTCCGGTGTTGACAGAAAAGCAGATTGAGAACGATCTTGAATATTACCCAGAATAATGGAGGAGAAAGAAAGAGAGACGAAGATGTAATGTTGTGTGTTTTTCTCTGTCCTCAAAGAATCCCAGAACAGAAGTATATGTATGGAGCGGAAAATCAAACGAGATCAGAATATGGCTGAAATCGTGGGAAAAACGGTGAATCAATGAAGATTTTAATGGCAGTAAATCAGGATAGAAATTAGGAAACATTAAGAAGAGATATTATGGGAAAAACGGTAACTTAAGATTGATAAAATCGGTCAATAAATGCTGACAAGGCCCAAGGCCCTGGCGCGGCGTGCGTGTGGCAACCACACATCACCACATACCCACTAAAAACCTCATTGCTACTCAACTCAAAGGGTAGAGGAAGAGTAATGTTTATAAACCTCACTCTTCCCTTCTATTCTTTCAATGTGGGACAAAAGATAAAAGGACTCTTCATGTTCTTTTGAAGCAAACTTAGAGTTTCTACTATAAACTCCAACAAAGTGAAGAACATAATTTGTGTTTTTATTCAAATACTATTTCATCGTATGTACATGGCACTTGGCAGTAGGGGTGTTCATGGGTGGTTAACCGTTCCGAAACGACATTTCGGTTCGGTAGCCGAAAATTTCGGTTCGCTCTATTTGAGAACTGTAACAGTAACCGTTTAGACTGGTTACCGCCTAATGGTTAATCGTTTTTTCGGTACGGTTTTTCGGTTAACCATTAACCGTTATTCATGTTATACTATTATATTTTACTTAATGTAATTATTTATTTTCTATTTTTTTGTGCATATACTTTAATATTATATATACTCTAATATAAAACGTATTATAAAGTGGATAATAAATCCATTGAAAACATAATAACACTAAGAATTTACTCCATTTCCTAATAAATTAGTTTTAAAGTTTTCGAATAATCACATACTTCCTCTAATTGTTGTACTTAGTAACAAATATTGGAATTAATGTAGTTGTTGGAAAATGTTTCACAATAATTAAATAGAGGAAAAAATATATTTCGATTTTTCGATTAACCGTTCACTTAAAAATCATAACCGTAACCGTACCGTTAACCGTTACTTTTACCGGTTTGGTAACCGTACCGTTAAAACTTTTTTTATCGGTACAGTTACCACCCGTTTTAACCGGTTTTTCGGTTTCGGGTTTTTATGAGCATACTTGGCAGGGGGCCAGTGGCAACCCTCTTGATTCTTGAAGGGCCAAATTTTCACTTAACTTTTTTTTTTTTTTGAAGGGCACTTAACTTACTTTTGGTTGGTTGACAATGAGGCATTCGATATGATAAAAGGCGGGGTCCATGATCTTCAGGATCTATAACAAGATCATGTTAACATTGGACGAGTTGCTAACTTGCTATCAGTGGGCCGGGAATTGAAAGAAGGAATTCGTAAGTCTTTATTTGATGAAACACTTGCATCAGCATAACTACGCGTTAAAATGGGTTGACAGGTTTTGGTCACGTATTCTGGTTACTTGCCCTAATAAGTTCAAAATGTGCAATATGATGTTGCCGCTATGGTAAAGTATGATCCTGCTAGTGATGGTGACTTAATTGTAAGGGTTAGAAATTTTTAAAATACACTTGCATTGCAAGTCTGGGCAGTTTTGTGCTTTTCTTAGATAAATAGATGGTGTACAGAAAGCAAATTTCTATGGTGCGATCTAGTGAGGGAAGTTCTTAGTTCTTACTGCCCTTTGGTTAGATTAACGAGGATGTTAATGGAGGTGTATCAATGTATTTCATGTCTCCTTCGGATATTCGCCTGTAGGGTAAAGTGATGTTGATTGTTGATGCAGAGTGCAAAGTGGAGAGTATGTAAGTATTTGGCACAAACAAGATAAGCTATTGTAGATTAGGTCTGCAGGATAAAATATTGATATTTTATGATTTCTAATCCTAGATAAGGGTGCAAATGAGCCAATATGTTCGCGAACAACTTGCGAAGAAGCTCGGTCAAAGCTCGTTTGAAATTAAACGAACAAGCTTGAACAAAACTCTAAAGCTCGTTTAGTAAATGAGCCGAGCTCAAATATGTGTTCGACTCGTAAATACTCGCGAACAGCTCGGTTATAACTCGTTTACGAGCCCGTTCATAAGCTCGTTTATTACTCGAAAACGCTCATTTATAACTTGAAAAAAACTCATTTACTTTCAAAAGGTACTCCATAAAAAATAATTAAAAAAAACTTTAAAAACTTATACAAAATAAAATCCTACCATAATATAGAAAGTCAATAGGCATATATTTTCTCACTCCAATAGCTCATTATCTCGTGGAAATTCTCTTCTTCTTTCTCATATTGAAGATTTTATTTGCTTAATTCCATCAAGCAAGCTATTAAATACCCATGCAATTCGGTGATTCTCCTGATCTTTTGCTGTAAGTATCTTATCCTCTATATCTCTTGCTAGACTTCCAAAATTACTATGCCATTGTCTTATCCTTTATTTCTAAATATCATGAAGGACATCAATAATTAGTTAGTCATATTCTCTGTAATAATGGGATGACATTGTGGTTAATAATAAATATTTACAAATTCCTTAATTTAAATTGGTATCTATTATGTATACTGCATAGCTTGTTTGTTAACTTAAGCTTGAACGTAGTACGTTCGAGCTCGAGCTCGACATGTAAACGAACTTGCTAAAGTCGAGCTCGAGCTAGCCTATAACTGATCGAGCCAAGCTCGAACAACCAAATTGAAAAGCTCATTTGAGCTTAACCATGCTCGAACACCTATAATTCTTAGGGTGAGTGTATCCCTCAGACTCAACTCCAAACTTCAGAATGTGCCACATCAGTTTTCCACTAATTTTTAATTCTACAGACTCACTTCAGACTCATTCCAATTTTATACTTTATTCCTCAGACTCTCTTCAGACTCACTCCACAAAAAAGAAGAAGACACATGACATTTTTTTTACTGGCCAAAAAAAATATCCTTTGCATGACAAGAGTCTTGGGAGGAGTCTTGGGAGGAGTCTTGAATATCAAAACCCAACCCAAGACTCTGTCCAAGACTTTACCCAAATATAGTCGAGTCTTGTTGAGTCTTGCCACAAGACTCGTGCAAGACTCCCTCAAGACTCCCAATATTCTCACTCTTATCAAGCTTATCTCGAACAATCAAATACTCGACTTGATAGAAATTTTTGACAGGCGCATTCGGAAGGTTAATGGACCAATTTCGTAATTTATGAATTTTTATTTATTGGAATAATTTGTTACAAACTTGGGGGAGATACATATGATATGTGATATGCAAGGTTCCATAAGAGAACTCATGCTTATGAATGTGGTAGGAAGTACATATGACTCCACACTCCTACGTACAATGCTAACACATATTTATAGGAGTGGTATAACTTAATCTACAATATTCTACACTAATCTTATATGATCTAATAACATCTAATGCTAGATTATTCTAGGTTCTTCATTCCTAGATTTTTCTATAATATGTCTTAATTACAATAGATATTTGTTTAGATAACTCTAGAATTCATCTTGATTTTTACACTAGATTTTTCTAGATTACTATTTCTAACACTCCCCCTTAATCTTGAAAAATCTGAAATGCATACTTGAAATGCTCTTGTTCATCTCCCCCATTCTTGTATCTTCTTGATATCCCTTCTAATTGCAATGCTCCAATTATGTGCACTTGTTTTGTGCTCTTGAGTCCTTTTAAATGCCCCTTGATGTTTACTCCTCCACTTTTATTTCCCTTGTGTTGTAGTATTGTGTTTGTTTGCTTGAATTATTGTTGATGAAGTCCATGATCCTTGTTATCCTGTTTTAATTTTTATCGGTATCTTGATTGTTGATCCGATATACAAGGTCTTCTTGCCACAATTTGCATTTTGGGTCTTTGCCCATCCCATGCACTGTCGTTGGGTCTATTGCCTGTATTTTGCTTAGGTCTTGTGTTAGGGTCTAATGCCCTTTAATGCTCGAGTCTTTTGCCCGGCACATGATTGGGGTCTATTTCCTTGCCCCTGATGTATCTAATTGATAATATTTTGTATATGTCACCCTGGTATGCATAGGGCTAGCGTATATTTGCCACCCATATGCTTGTAATGTTGTGGCTTTGTTAAGCCATCAACTTAATTTGGTTGGCATATTAGCCACCATGTGTATGTGCATGTGAAAAGTGTAATTTCATTTTGAAAAATGAAACATGGAGTAATTTTGAAATAGACGTAATTTGGGAAGCATATAGTTACTTACTGTGGATTTGGTGAACACTTGGAGGAGACAGAATCTTCTGGCTCTGATACCATGATAGAAATTTTTGACAAGCGCATTCGGAAGGTTAATGGACCAATTTTGTAATTTATGAATTTTTATTTATTGGAATAATTTGTTACAAACTTGGGGGAGATACATATGATATGTGATATGCAAGGTTCCATAAGAGAACTCTTGCTTATGAATGTGGTAGGAAGTACATATGACTCCACACTCTTACGTACAATGCTAACACATATTTATAGGAGTGGTATAACTTAATCTACAATATTCTACACTAATCTTATATGATCTAATAATATCTAATGCTAGATTATTCTAGGTTCTTCATTCCTAGATTTTTCTATAATATGTCTTAATTACAATAGATATTTGTTTAGATAACTCTAGAATTCATCTTGATTTTTACACTAGATTTTTCTAGATTACTATTTCTAACACGACTCGGCTCGACTCATTTGCAACCCTAATCCTAGAGCCCTTTGTAAACTTTTTTTAAAGAATGCACATTGGATTGTATGTTATTAAAAGGAATATTTGTCAGAATAGACCTTTCATATGTCATTTTTTGCGAGAAACAACTTTTTATATGTTTCAGGCAACTTAACACCTAAATTTTTTTTGAGAGACAATCTTACTCTATTTTCCGGCGTTGACCCACCAATTTAATTACCCTTGTACTCTACATATGTGTCAGGTTTTTACACTTTTTTGAGGAGAAAATGGAGGGAAAAGGTTGGAAAAGGAAAAACATGACGCGCATGCGGCACTGATAAAAAAAAGTGGTATATATAAACCTGGAAATAGGTGGGTCAACGTCTGAAAATAGGGCAAGGTTGTATCTTGCAAAATAAATTATACTTAGGTCTTAAATTGCCGTAAAAATTATAAAATGTGAATTCTCGTAAAAAGTGATATATAAAAGGTATATTTTGACAAATTGGACATAATCTATTCAACTTGTTTTTGCTTATATGAACTTATTAGATTATTAGTCCTTATTAGACCTTATTTGAACTCAAAAGACTTTATTTTTGATGAACTGAACTTATCTAAACTTAGCTGAACGTATTAGACGTTATTAGTTCTTATTAGACCTTATTTTAACCTCTTTTTTATCTGTTAAAGATTGAAAATAATGTGAATAGATAAAACCGTTATATATACAAATATATTAAAAAGCGTTCTTAAGCAAGTCTACACCGCCACGTGACACTTTCATGCTCCGTATAAGATTCGACAACATGATCTCAATTTAACACAGTAAAATGCTGAAATTTTAACCAATGAACTATGCAACATTAGATGCTACTCTTTTGACATGAAAATATTAATAACGTGGGGCATAGCCCGGGCCTAATAACTAGTTCTTTTTTTTTTTTTTTTTTTTTTTGATCGGAGAGAGAAAACTAGGAGGTGTCTCTACAATGAAACACCACCTAAAACATCCCTGAGGATGTTACAAGTTACAAATAACAAGTAACCAGAAAGAAGATAAAGGAGCACCAAATAACACCAGTGGAAGCTCCGCCGCGGCAAAAGAGCCTTCACCCCAGGCACAACCGAAGACGCCTTCTTGAACCCGTCACGGGGGGTAAAACATACTCCACTGAATTGGCACCCTCTACTTCCAAAGAAACAAACCCAACTTACTGTCAATCAACCGGCTAAGGGAAGGAAATCAGGAGAGGAACCCTTAGCCCAAAGCCCGAACCCGAGCCCGAAGTCCTTAGGACGAAGCCCGAACCGGAAGCCCGCAGCCTAGCAACAAACCGTCACCCGATGCCGACGAGCACGCCCCATCGCGAAACGAACCACGACCCACCGCGAGAACAAACTGAGCTCGAGCCATGAAGCCCGAACTGGAAGCCAGCAAACCTCACGAACAAACATCGCAACGAAGAAACATCGCGAAAGCTAGACAAGGCCTAGAGAAAAAAAGTCCTAGTGAGGACAAGAGAGATATTTGACTAAAATGAAAAGAACTAAGCCATAACAATGGCTAGATCTAGGAGGAGATGAAGAAAAGGGAGGCTAGGTTTTCAATTTCTAAAGAAATTGATTTGGGGGAAATTTTTAGGGTTTCCTTTTAAGAGGAATTTCTAGAGAGAAGGCAGAGCCTCTCTCTCTAGAAATCCCCTTTTTGCTACATAATAACTAGTTCTTATTGAAAAGGCGGTTTCTCCTTTAATTTTCCAATGCATTATAATTATTTTGCACGGGAGATATTAATGGTGGATTGTGAATCGTGAATTGCAAAGTGATGTTGATTGTTGATGTAGAGTGGTATGCGAAGAAATTTGTTTTTTGATGGGAGACTTTTCAATCAGTTTTAATACTGGAGCCGGAATGCAAAAAATTTAAGCTATTAAAATGAAGTTGTACAATATATTCCAATGAATGTGAGGAAAGAAACCAAAAAGAAAACTCCAAAACCACGATTACAAAGCAATTCCCATTTTCTACTTAAATTTAGTTTCTTTTGGATTGACCATTATATTTATAATTGTATGGGGAGTTTGTAGGAAACAGGGAACCAATATGTCTCTTTGAATTGATCAAATACTTTTTCACGATTAATTAAATGTTTATTTATACTAATATTGGTAAATATTACGAGCAACTATTATTTTGAATATATATATGTATAGCTAAGACAAAAAGAATACTACCTCCGCTTTTTTTTTACTTGCTACATTTTCCTTAATTGGTTGTTTTTTTTTACTTGATACATTGTTTCAACTTTCCTTATTAGGAGACTTGACCCACCAAAAAATAATACTATTATATTTATTTCTCTCTTTTTCCACCTAAAAGTACTACTTTTTCACCTTTTCTCACCTCATTTGATGCTAAAGGGGTCAAAAAGTACACCAAAAAGGATTGAAATGACATCTCCTAAAAATTAGTGAAAACAACAATGTAGCAAGTAAAAAAAAGCAGAGGGAGTAACTAGTAAAGGTAGAGAGAACATGGGTAAAACCGTAAAAGTAAGAAAACAGTTTTTCTAGAGAAGAAAGAGTAAAAAGTAAAAAAAAATAAGATTTGTGTAAGAAAAACAAAACGGCAAAATATAAATAAATGGAAATAATACCCTAACTAACAAAATGTTCCTATTCACAAAATACAAGAATTAGGGGGAGTAGATTAATACTATAGACTTGGTAAAACATTAAAGTCAAGAAATGGCAGCTAATATAACAAAGACGGAAGATGTCAATACTTGCAGTGTTTGCGCATTACATGTACATGGTCACCGTTTCACACTGCTAGGGGCACATAAGATGATTATGCAATTCCCTTAGCTTGGGTCCAATGGCATGGTTTCTTATCTCCCACATGGGAGACCAAGGTTCAAATTTTTGGTGGTAACAAGTTTTAATGTTGGGGGTGGGGTTCTTGTTGGGCCTCTGGGTGAGTGGCCTTGTGCGAGGGAAACCCGGAAGAAATTCTTCTTACTAAAGGACTTCCCGATATGGGGTCGTAACCAAAAGAAAAATGTACTTATACAGACAACGAAGTTATGAAGGAAGCAAACCCAGGAATAGTTCTTTGTGAATGGCAGTGCAAAATCGTTTAGCTACTACTGATAGAATTCATATATGGAATGTTCAATGCAATTTGATTTGCTGTCTTTGTGGTGTAGCTAATGAGTCTACATAACACTTCTTTTTTGACTGTGATTATGCAGCAGCTGTGTGGAAGCCTTTATTAGATATGCTTAATATAAGACATCAGAGACAAGGGTTCCACTTGGAATTGAGGATGGCATGTAAGAAAGCTCATAGTAAATCCAGATTGGCTAGAGTCTATGTGATGATTTTCACAGAACCAGTTTATGCTATTTGGGTGCAAAGAAACAATATGCTTTTTAACAAAGAAAGTGTTCTCCCTCAGAAGATTGTGAAGGATATTATTTTTAGAGTTGCAGCTAGATGTAAAGATGAAGATAGATTACTTTTGATAATATAATTCTGTTGGTGTTTGTGCTGTTTTGTAGTAGGAATCAGCTGGCTTCTTTTGTTTTTGAGGTCAGCTAGATTGCCTTTTTGTAATGGTGTTCTCACCCAATTTTTTTGGTAGCCAATAAAAATTTTGAATTGCCCAAAAAAAAAAAAAAACTCTGGAATAGGTCTTGGAAACTGGAATGCTTAAGCGGAACTCGAGCATTGAAGTAAGCCAGTAATTTGGATGCTCTAGAATCTGATTAATGGACAACAAATATACGGAGAGAGCAGTAAGCCAGTAAGGGACTGAATGAGAGCCAACGCAAAGAGAGTAACGAGACAGACTATAAGATTATATCATTAAATTATGTATTTCCTAGTCAGCTAGGTAGTTAGAGGTTTATAACCTCCTCTTGTATAAATACTGATAGCTAAACATTCTGTTAGTTAGTTGTCAGTTTTACCTCTTTCATTTTCTTTTCTGTAATAATTCTTCTCTCTAGATTTTCATCATCTCAATGAATTCATTTCTTGATTCTTAGTTTCTTTATGGTATCAGAACTTCATCTCTTTCATGAGATTGAGGTTGATTTTTTTTTTTAAAAAAAACACGGAGATTTCTGAGCTGAATTCAGAGTTTAATTCTTTTGCGGTGATATTGAGGTTTAAAATTTGATTGATCTTTCAATTAGATTGATTAAGCGATTGATTGTAAATCAAATTCGTTTTGTTAAGAATGGCGATAGATTCAGAAGTTTCTTTGAATGGAGAAAATGCTGGAAATGGTGGAAATGGAGGTCATGTTGATAATGGAGGTAATATTGATCCTTTATTCATTTCTTCTTCTAATAATCCTACTGCTTCACTAGTTACTACTATATTTTATGGAAACAATTTTATGAGGTGGAGTAGAAATGTGAGTAGAGCTTTAATAGCTAAGAATAAAGAAGGATTTATCAATGGATCATTGATTATGCCTAATGATAAGGATAAAAATTTTCAGAAATGGAAAAGAGCAGATTATATGGTGATGAGTTGGATTTTAAGTTCTATGAGTCCTGATTTGGCTGATGAATTTGGATTCATGGAGAATTCAATGGAGTTATGGAAGGAATTACGAGAAAGATTTGGTCAGTCGAATGGACCTTTGATCTATCAATTAAAGAAAGAAACTGATAGTTTGAAATAAGAAAACATGACAATTATTGCTTACTATGGCAAAATCAAGAAATTGTGGGATGAATTACAAAGTTTAAAGAATTTTCCTATATGTACTTGTGGAGCTATTAGTTCTTGCACATGTGATTTCATGAAGAAATTGCAAGATCTTGAAGCTGAGGACAAGCTAATACAGTTTTTACTTGGACTGAATAGTGGATTTGACACTGCAATTTCAAATATTCTTTCAATGGATCCTCTTCCAACCATAAATCGAGCTTTTTCAATTGCTCAACAAATTGAAAAGCAAAAAGAAGTAAGTGCTGGTAATGTGGAATTTACTGCAGAGAGTAGTGCAATGGATGCACAAAGGATGTATAGAGGTCCATCTCATCAATTCCAACAGAAAACTTCATTCAACAAGAAAGATTGGAAGAAGGAAAAGAATGAAAAATTCTGTGAGAATTGTAAGACAAGGGGACATACTGTGGATCAATGTTTCAAGTTGAATGGGTATCCTGAGTGGTACAATGTTATCAAGGTTGGAAAGAATGATAAAGTTGCTTATGGCAACAATAATGGTCATAAACTTGCTGCTAATGTGCAAACTGATTATGGTGTTGATTCACCACTTGATTTTGAGAACATCTCTTCTGGTGCTCACAATACTAGAATTGATTATGAGATGATGGCTGCAATTTGTCAGCAAGTAATGCAGAATATGAAAGGCAAACAGGATGCTGAACAATCAACTGGAGCATGTTCTAGTTTTGCCAGTTTTGCAGGTATTACTTTAACATCTCTTGCTTGCTCTGTGATTAAAGAGTATATAGTTACAAACTGGATAATTGATTCTGGAGCATGTGATCATATGATCTTTGATGAGAGATTATTAGTTGATAAAAGAATTTTATCATCACCAATCAGAGTAGGACTACCTGATGGTAGTTATAAAATGGTTAAGATAGTTGGAAAGGTGATTTTAAGTTAATCTTTGGTGCTCCATAATGTGTTGTTGGTAGAAGGTTTCAAGCACAATATGATGTCCATAGGTCAATTGATTGAACAATCTGGTATTACAGTAACATTTACTAAAGATGGTTGTTGTTTTCAAGACCTTTCTAATAGAGATATAATAGTTGTTGCACAGAAGTGTAATGGTTTGTATATCTTCAATGGTCATTGCTTCAAGAATACAAGAGATCTTTGAAGTATATAGCAATAAAACATCTTGTAATGCTTGTTGTTCCCGATCTTCCAGTTCAGCCTGTAGTCTTGCCTAATAAGACTGCCACTAGCATTAAGAATAAATGTAATACTGAACCAAGTTTACATATGTTACATGCTCGTTTAGGACATGTATCTTTGTCTAAAATGCAACACTTATCCATATGTGATTGTACTGGTTTAAAGGAATATAATTGTAATGTTTGCTTATATTCTAATCAACATAAACTTCCTTTTACTCCTAGCAGTACAAGAGCAGCATCTTATTTTGATTTGGTGCATTCAGATCTTTGGGGACCTTACAGAGTTAAGGCTTTAAATGGTGCATCATATTTTCTTACAGTTTTGGATGATCACAGCAGAGTTGTTTGGACTTTCTTGTTACATAATAAAAGTCAAGTCTCCAAGGTTATTGCAGATTTCTTTGCTCTTATTGAAACTCAGTTTAATACAAAAGTGAAAGGGATTATATTTGATAATGGGACTGAAATTATTAAAGAAGAATGTTTGACTTTGTTTGCTCGCTAAAGGTGTTGTTCATCGGAAAAGTGTACCTCATGTCCTCAAAGAAAATGCTAGAGTTGAGAGGAAACACAAGCATTTATTAGAGATGGCTAGGGCATTAAGATTTAATGCTAAATTGCCTAAGAAGTTTTGGGGGGATTGTATACTTACAGCAACTCACATCATTAATAAGTTGCCTGTCAAGCTATTACAATGGAAGACTCCTCATGAAGTTATGTTTCACAAGCTTCCATCTTATGATAATTTGGGAGTATTTGGCAGCTTGTGCTATGCATATAATATGCAGATTAACAAGGATAAATTTGACGCTAGGGCCAGGGAATGTATTTTCTTGGGATATCCATATGGACAGAAGGCTTATAAGTTGTATGATCTGAACACTCATACTTGTTTTGTTTCCAGATGTGGTTTTCTATGAATCAATATTTCCATATCATAATAAATTTTCTTCTTCTAAAACTTCTAATCCTACACTTGTTACATTTAGTGAGGAGTGTGAATCTCAGCCTACAGTTGTTCTGACTCCTTCTGTCAATTCTAGTTCCACAAAACAACCACATTCACCACATATAAATTCTTCTCATACTGATCCTATTTTTGATAATCATCATTTACTTTCTCATTCTGATACTTCTAATTCTGATAATAATTTTGTGTCTAACTCTCAAACACATATTTCTTCTTCTTCATCAGAATCTATACCTACTATTCCTGTTGTTAAACCTATTAATTTTGTTCAACAGCTTCCTAGACAATCTTCTGGGAATGTGGTTCCTTCTGTCAAATTAGCTGATTTTGTTCATACTTACATTCCTCACAAAATATCTCATCCTATTGTATCTTCTTCATCTGAATCAGCTTCATTTGCAGTAAATTCATCTCACATAACTGAGCCTAAACACTATAATCAGGCTAAACATGATCCTAATTGGATTAAAGCTATGGAAAAAGAGTTACAAGCCTTAGAGGCTAATGAGACTTGGAAACTGACTTAATTGCCTTCTGATAAACATGCTATTGGATCAAAATGGGTTTATAATACCAAGTTAAATCCTGATGGTACTATAGAGAGATACACGGCACATTTGGTTGCTACTGGTTATCAACAAGTAGAAGGCCAATATTTCTCTCAAACTTTTGCTCCTGTAGCAAAACTTGCAACTGTTAGAGTATTAATTGCTTTTGCTAATGCTCATGGTTGGCCATTATGTCAACTTGATGTTAACAATGCTTTCTTGCATGGATTTTTGGAAGAGGAAGTTTATATGGTGCCTCCTGCTAGGTATACAAAAGCCAAGCCAGGTGAAGTCTGTAAATTACACAAACCCATTTATGGACTTAAATAGGCCAGCAGACAGTGGAATAAAGAACTCAGTAGGTTCTTGAAAAGCTTGGGTTTTACACAATCCAAACAGGTTTATTCATTGTTCACTAGGCATTTAGATGGTCATTTCTTAGCCATCTTAGTTTATGTGGACGATATGGTTCTCACAGGCACTAGTATGCCTCACATTACTACAGTAAAACATGCTCTTGATGAAGCTTGATACGCCCAAGTTATACGTTGTAATTACGTCATTTTGGGTGCACTTTGCTAAGGAGTTCGTTTATACTTGTTTATGTTTGCATATATATTATCCTTAGCGGAAGTTCGGAGTTTTGTGAGTTAAAATGGTGTTAACGTCTTATGTTCCAAGCTTTTATGGTAAAATGGGTTTGAGCGATATACTTGGAAGTGTTCGAGAGGCTCAACAACATTGTACCATTGCATCTCACCAACAACAGCCAAGTTCCACCGCAAGCCTAAGCAAGCTCAGCAGCACCGCAAGCTCGGCAGCAGCTCATCGCCCAGCAGCATCGCCCGCCCAGCATCGCATGCCTGCCCAGCAGCAGCAGGCTCGCGACTCGCGAGGGATGTCGCGACCCCTGCTTGTCGCACCTCGCGATGTTCTTCGCGACTCGCGACGCTTGCCCAACCATGTTTTGTGCGCGGGAAGACAGAGTGCTCGTCGCGACTCGCGATCAGTTGCGCGACTCGCGATGCTTAAGTCGGCTTGGGTCCACGTTTTGTGCGGGGTTTAAAAGCTTCCTAAAACCTAATATTTGGGAAGAGACGAAGAGGAGTACGAAGAGGAGTACGAAGAGGAGAGCTGAAATGTAGGCCTTGGAGCAGCAAGCTTGAGGAGAGAGAGAGGATACTCCTCTCCTCATCCTTCCTTGTTCATGATTCTCTTTTCATCTTTCCTTCTTCATTTCTCTTTGTTCTTCATTTCTTAGTCTTTGTTCTTCATTTCCTAGTTTTAGTTTTCATTTCTTAGTTTAGTTTTTAGGGATTTCAACTATGGATTTGGTTTTTGCTATCGGATTGTAGCTTGAACTGTTCTTGAAGAAATTAACATGAAGCTTCAACCGTTATTGTGAGATCTGTCCTCTCTATCTATTTTCCTTGATTATGGTTCAACATCTAAGCTTGTGATTTATGATTATTGCATAATTATGCTAGGAACGTTACTAGTTTGAGTGTGTAATTAATCTAATGCTAGGTTTAAGAATAAAATCGGATTGTTTTATTCTTTTATCAATTTGTAGCAAACTAGGGAGTAACTTAGATGCAGATCATCTTGGTTATTTCTTAGGGAAATTGAATCAACTGTTGAATGTTTATCGCGTGTATGACATTAGCAGGTCTATTGGTTCTCTGTGTTTATTGCTGCTATTGGATTGAACTTAGACGCAGATCAGACTAGGTTATCCTTTAGTTAGGGTTTTATAGTCACGCTGATCGTACTATTCAACTAAGAATAAGGAGAACACGAGATTAATTCTCAACAATAGATAATTATGGAAATAATTAGAGTGGATGTTCAATGATCGATAATGAATTGAAGTGGATGTTAATCGAATTAAAGATCTTCCCATATTGATTTCTCATTTTGTTTATATGCTAGTTAGTTGTAGTTTATTCGCAACTCTATGTGAAACCCCCCTTGTTATTAGGTTTCTCGGCCCTTAGCTTAATCCAGGTATTGAATCACGCTAAATATAAAACTCGTCCCTGTTTCCCTGTGGATACGACCCCTACTTCCATAATACTTGCTTGGTGTAAAAGAGAGTAGGAGAAATTTTATCTTTGGCCGGGTGCGGTGCACAACGACACATCCGCGCCCCGCCAAATTTTGACGCCGTTGCCGGGGAAACGGTGTTACCAGTTTGTATTTAGCGTGATTTTTGGATGGTATTGCTTGTGCTCTTTGTTTTTGGTTGGCCCCTCATATAAAGAATTCCCTTTTTGTTTTAGTTTCTAGTTTTCATCTTCCATTGAGCTCTATGTATTTCACTTTTGTATTTTGGACAATGGAACTTGTTGCTTAAACTCTCTTGGGAATGGTTGATTGAAGCTTTTGACGGTTTATTGTAAGATTTACTCTATATCTTGGTTATTGTCTAGCTTTACACATTTATATTAATGGTCATGACTTGGATTAGCTAGGAGTACTACTAGTTGATGTTTGTTGTTGACTTAATGCTAGGTTTTGGATATAATCTGATGTTATATGCTCAACCATGTTGTAGTAAGCTAGGTATTAACGATGCATTGCAAGAGTTCTTCTCAATCAATTTTGCAGGTACTTGAAGTGGAGATTGACATGGAACCACCATTGTCACACATGGAGCACAATCCCAATGATTAAGCTTAAGGTACTAAGTCGAGCTAACGACTTTAAACAACAGCGCTTCTCGGGAGGCAACCCGAGATCCCTTTTATTTTCTTTCTTTTCCTTTATTTCTCATCAAATTTCCACCACCACAATAAATTTTCTTTCACTCATTAACCACCCACTCAAAAGAACCACAACAAATCTTAATCCACTTTGAGCCCAAGTCCACAAAAGAAAACCCGTTGGGAAGAGTTCAACCGCTAGGAGTTGGCGAAATTGGAACGGTGATATTGTTGTATCTTTTCGATCTCTTAAGCTAGGTGCAAATCTCAAGAATTTAAAATTTTGAATTTGTCATTTGTTTAAGTGATTCGAGGGAGAGGCTTGTGAGTTGAGTTATGAGATTTGAGTTGGTGTTGTTAAGAAATTTGAGTTTGACGGATTGTTTGTCATGAGTTTTGAGCATTCGATCTTCGATTTACCCGATTTTCGATTTTCTCCCCCCATTTTCAGTTTACTTTTTCTTCTAATTGTCGTCACATTGAGGACAATGTGTAGTTTAAGTAGGGGGGAGGGTATTCTCATTCTCATGTATCTATGTTGTATTTATGTTGTATTTATTTCAATTTGAAAAAAAAAATGAAAAAAATATAAAAAAAAAATGAAAAAAATATAAAAAAAAAACAATGAAAATGAATCCCGTTGAGTTGAAAACCCGCAAGGGCGGGCGACTCGGGCAAAATTGGGGGCCCGGATAGGTTGAAAACCCGAAAGGGCAACCTATGCAAAAAAGTGGCTTATATTGAGCGGGTAAGATGGTGAGATGAAAACAAAAAATGTGAGAAGCTAGGATGAAAACCCGGAAGGGCTCCTAGGCAAAATGAGAGATTAAGAGAGAATTTTGTATTTGGAAAACTCATTTGCCGGAGTTGGTGTCATAAGGAGGAATGTGTCTTCGGGTTGGGTTAGTGAATTCATCCTTTGTTTTGTGAAGATTTATTTTGGCTTTCACATTCTTTTGGTTAATTGTTTGTTTTTGGGAGTAAGCATGGAATTTATCCCTTTTTGTCTTTGTTCCATGGCTTGCTTATTTAGGTTGGTTGTAGTAGTAGTAGTAGTTTATCTTTTGAGGTTTTAGGCGAGTTGTCATTTTGATGGTGGCGTTGGAGTGAGTTCAACTCCTTTGAGATCCTTCAGGATTTGAGCTCACATTTTGGTTGTCGTTTAGTGATTATTGTTGTCGCGTCTGTATTTCTAATAGTAGCTTGAAGCTAAGTGTGGGGGAGTCATTATCCCTTACGTCTAGGTTTTGAGCGTATTTCGTTAAGATGTGATGATGATGATGTAGTTGGTGGAGAGAGAGGTTGGTGTTGATAATTTGGGTGAAGATTTATTTGGTGATCCTCATTTTGAGTTTACTCGAGGTCAAGTAAAGTTCAAAGCTTTTACAAAAAAAGACCTGGGTGATCTTAGTTACTTCTTGGGAGTTGAGATTTCAAGGACATCAGATGGTATTTTTCTTTCACAAAAGAAGTACATTAAATATATTCTCACTGATTGTGATATGTTACAATGTGATGCTTCACCAGCTCCTTTATCTACTGGTTCGAAATTTCTACTGAGGTGGGTGATATTCTACCTGAACCTGATACTTACACAAGATTGGTGGGAAGACTTTTGTACTTAGGTCTCACAAGACCTGATTTGTCTTATTTTGTCCAGCACCTGAGTCAATTCATGCACCAACCTAGGGTGCCACATTTGAGAGCAGCTCTACACATTGTTAAGTACTTAAAAGGGACATTAGATCATGGCTTGTTTTACTCTTCTCAAAGCCCATTAACTGTTCTGGCTTACAGTGATGTTGATTGGAGTACTTGTCAGTTTACAAGTCGTTCTCTTAGTGCTTATGCTGTATTCCTTGGCACTAATTTAGTTGCTTGGAAGACAAAGAAGCAATCTACAATAAGTAAATCTTCAGTAGAAGCTGAATAGAGAAGTATGTCAGCCACTGCTAGTGAAATTGTCTGGCTACATGGATTATTGGAAGATCTTAGAGTTCCTATTTCTCTTCCCATCACAATGCATTGTGATAATTCTTCTGCAGAACACTTGGCTCAGAATCCCAAATTTCATGAAAAGACAAAGCATCTTAAAAGGGATATGCACTACAATAGAACAAGTTGAAGTTGGGTTTATCACTACTGTTCATGTGAAAAGTGCCGATCAACTGGCACACATTCTTACTAAGCCTTTGCCTTCTGCTCAACATCACTCTCTTTGTTCCAAGCTTGGCCTTGTTGCAAAAGTCCATCTTGAAGGGGGAGTATAAGATTATATCATTAAATTATGTATTTCCTAGTCAGCTAGGTAGTTAGAGGTTTATAACCTCCTCTTGTATAAATACTGCTAGCTGAACATTTTGTTAGTTAGTTGTCAGTTTTACCTCTTTCATTTTCTTTTCTATAATAATTCTTCTCTCTAGATTTTCATCATCTTAATGAATTCATTTCTTGATTTTTAGTTTTTTTTACAGATTGACGATACACCTTTTGTTCTCAACACCTTGAAATTTTTATTGAATTACTGTCACATTCTAATTGTCGTTACGAAGAGATAGAACTAGGCAGACACGAGTTCATGAAGAACATTACCCTTTGGCAAGAATTTTAACTTCCCGAGTCCCGACTCTCCTGTAATTTTTCCTAGTCTTAGCATTTATCTAAATTCAACCAGTTATATCTACTGTCAAAACTTGCTTTTGCTGCCACTTCACTTTTTGTACTATTTCTGTTCTTAAAACACACAAACTTTGGATGTCTCAGACATCCCCTTGTTTAGTCTCAACTAGTTCAGGTTAAGCGTATGGTACATACATGAGTTACAAACATTCAGATAAAAGCAGGGGAGAACTGAAACAAGATGCCTATATTCAATCTAACCAATTAAACTAGTTCACATGCAACATAGAAGTAAAGGATAAACTTGATTATAATTTATACATATGTACATAAATACATATTATAATAAATTTTTACATCTAGTGCCCCCACCCATCCACTACAAAAAGCCTCATGAAGTTATAATGTTATATACTTTAATCCCGAATCCATCTTCCTAAATGTCACGCTTATGGAAATCACTTCACTTACTGTGGTAAAATCATTGAAGATATATATAAGAAGGTCCGGAGATCAAGCTCTTTTTGACTCTGCTCCTCTTAATTGATTGAATGAAATCATCAGCTAGAAAGAAAACCATTCACAACCATATCTTTCAATCATTAAACCTGGATCCTGGTACATGACACAACTAAGGACCCTGATCAACTGCATGTTAGCCGATTTCCCTCTACACTGACCCAAATACTACTATACTCGGTTCCTTATCAACCTAATCCGACAAAATCTGGAAGGTTTCTTAGCCAGGAGCAGAAGAAGGTACCACATCCATCTTTAGTTTTTTTTACGGTCAGACAAGAGTTGATGAATCATAAGTTACATCCTCAATGGGAAGTAATTTGTTTCTCATCCCCAGACGTCCAAATTCATATAGTGCATTTCTCCATTCACAGGAGTCATCTATGCCACACATGTGAGTAGCTATGTTCACAATCGTGCGTGGCAGTCCAGAACACATATCAGCAAGTGAGTTAGAAATGCCATCAAGGGAAGAAACAAATGCTTCCCCAATATTTGCTTCACGCATGAACAACTGGTATCCTTCTTCCTTAGGAAGAAGATTAACTTTGACAGCTTCAAAATGATCCAGCAATCTACACTCCAAGTTAGAAATAGTAGTTAAAACTACCTTGCATTTGCTCCCTTCTGCAGGGACACAAATTCCTACCTGGTCCAAATAAAATTCAGCCCCTGGTACACCATCTAAGAAAAGTGCAAAACTCCCCGGACATGCAAGTGTATCCGAGAGTTCACTTGCCCTTACATTCAAGTCATCATGACTCGGTGAAATCACGATTCACAAGCGCAGCAACAACATCCCGTACATGCTCGATAGTAAACTGATTTGAGAAAGTGACCCACAAAACCTGATCAAATTTCTCAACCCACTTCACTGCACTATTGTACAGGTGCTTCATCAAAAAGGTCTTACCAACTCCTTCTACCCCATGAATGGCAATCCTTCTAATATTATCATCTTGTAATAAAAGCTCGAGTTGATTCAAAGTACTTGAAGTAACTTCTCCAACTAACGCTTTCATGGGTAAATAATAGCCACGATGTGGGCCTGGTGCATCAGACATGGTCAGTCCGAAGAGCTCATCACCCTTCTTGTCATGGACTTCCAAAGCATCAACCAATTTGTCAACATCCCATGACTTCACACCAATCAAAAATCCCCTCCATCCTCCAAAGTGATGTCCTAACAAAAAATTCAGCATACTTTACTAGTTCCCGGGCTTCATTCACCCAGTCCAACTGGTCATTATCTAGCTTTTGCTTCCTGCCTCGTCGAATCCGAGTACTACAGACATCTCTTATGTCCTGCATCCTGGCTCTCAAGTACTCAAGTTTACCCTGGAGAATTCTCTTCCTCTCAGCAAGGCAATGTCCCCTAAATAACAAGGCCAACAGCCCCACCAATCCCCAAAGCATGGTGATGACCTCCATTCCCTGTATTAAAGGCAGCATCTTTCTTCAAATTAGTATTATACTTATAATTTCAGTCCTCCCTCAAAATAACTCAAACAACCTCCCCCCCAATTTGTACCTATTTCAGAATTATTATGAACATAACAAATAACATACACATATGTTGTACATAATGTAATATCAGATCATAAATATTGTTGTATACAAGAGTTCACAATCTTAATCGATGATGTTAATTCCCTGATTTCCATATACAAAATTTATAACTATATACAAGTATACAACCAATACAAATTGCAAAGTATCCCATATTTCAATAGCGAAAAGTTAAAAATGAAAAGAGAAATTATAGAGAAAGTGTGGTGGAAGAATCGAAACCTGGAATTTATGCGGCAAAGTCGACTGTGAAATTTGAGCTTTCTGCAATTCTTCTTCTTCTTTCTTTGTTTGGTTTAATTTGTGATTTCACCTCCCGAATCTTGTGGTATTTATATGAGATTTTTAACTTCTTTAGGGGAAAGGAAACTACTATTTTGTCTTTTACTAAAGAACGAATTGGCCCAAACTAGTCTTTTTAATTAAAGCGTTCCTTCGTAGCAGCTTCATTAGTCACACACCATTTCATTTAAGAGTTCACACCATCAGGCGTTGATATTCATTTCCACCCCAAAGTAGTCGCACGACTCACAATTCACAATTCACAATTCACAAAACCCGGCCGCCCACACTCCTCAAGTCTCCAACACCAAATTCCAAACAAACCACATAACAGACTTCCTGAAGTTTTGCGCAAGTAATGTTGTGTTAAAATTAAAAATATTAGTTGTCAAAGATTGACGACGGTTAAGATCGTTTGGTTCCATGGCCTTTTGATAGAAATAAATTACGGTTTTGATGGCTGATGCCTATAGTTAGGATCTGTTCTTTTGGACTGAATTAATAAAAATTCAATTCAGTTCAGTTCAGTTCATTTCAGTTCAGTTTAGTTAGTTACTTCACACAGTTTTCATTCATTTCATTTCAGTTCAGTTCAGACAAATTCAGTTCAATTCAGTCCAAAAGAATAGAGCCTTAGTAATGTGAGTTAATTCAATAACACAAATTCTTGTATGAGATGGTTGTACGGTTATTTATTGTACAACGGCTAATGGGGGTAACTTTTTGACTTAAATGAATCACTTAGGTAAGAGTGACCCTTTTAAGATAAAAAGTTACTAATAAAATGGAGGTAGCTATTTTTTTCTTTAAAGAACCTAAATAGACCTGGTGCATACTAACGGGTTGGTAATTGATATTAACTTCAAATGGTGAGTTTTATAGAGATATAATGAACTTATATATAATATAGTGGATTTTATTAACGGAAAACATATAGTGAAATTATATACAATATAGTGGAGGATTTAATTTTAATGTTTTAATATGTAGGAAGATGCAGGTTGTGTAGTATATATATCATGACACAGCAACATGTGCTTTAACATATAGAAAGATGTAGTTTCTGCATGATATAGTGAGTGTTTGAATGATATAGTGAGTTTCTTCATGATATAATGAGTGTCTGAATGATATAGTGGATTGTTCAGAAATGATGTAGTTTCTGCATGATATAGTATATGTTTCTTCATGATATAACGGGTTTCTAAATGATATAATGGATTGTTTAGAAATGATGTAGTTTCTACATGTGATAGTATGTTTCTGAATGATATAGTGAGTTTCTTCATGATATAGTGAGTTTCTGCATGATATAGTGGGTTTCTACATGATATAGTGGATTATTCGCAAGTGATACATGCTTTTGGCCTGGTGCACACTAATGTTAACGTGAATCGGGTCCACGCAAGTCAAATTGTTTTTTCTTAATGGGTCGCTTTTACTTACTCGATCTGTCCCCTAATACTCTTTACACTTTCCTTTTTTATACGTCCCATAATACTCTTCACATTTCTATTTTTAGATATATCCCATTATTATTTTTAATCTTTATAAACTTTTAAACCATTGGCTCACAATCTTTCTCCTCCAATTAAAATAATATCACTCCCAGTACCTACTAACTTTAACCATGAGTCCACACTCTCTCTACCAAATAAAATAATATTAACTCCTATCACATCTACCTTTTCAATGAAAATAACAATTGATAAACAAACAACTTATTATCTAAAACTACGTCCCTGATAAGTGCCAAGAGTATTTGTTTCAAAGTGACCTATTTTAACTTAAAAAGTGACTCATTGACTGAAAAATGAGCATTTTGGCTTAAAGTAAGTTGGTCTGACAATATATTTATTGTGCACCCGATACATACAATACTAATTGATTAAATAATCTTACACATCTACTAATTGTACCTAAAAATAATGATTAGTCAATATGATATAAATTATAACTTGGGGGGATGGAGCAACACCTACTAAAGTTGCTGTAAAGAGCAACATTAATTATAATGTTGGAGTATGGGTTAGAAGCAACATTGATGTTGGTGCGCCCAAGAAGAGCCTCATCGAATTAGTTCAGGTCCCGAAAACTAAGACACTAACACATCTAGGAGTACATAGAGAACTCCAACGACTCTTAAAATGAAAGCCCTTTGCCGCACCTCTTTTACTATACCCCACCAAAAACGTGCCATTACTGAATGGATTGACTGGATGACACCTATTGGGAGCTTGTAAACTCCCACTAGGTAAGTGGGAATAACTTGGATAACAGCTTTCAGAAGAAGTTATTTCCCCGCTTTAGACAAAAGCTTCTCTTTCGACCTTGTAACTTTTTCCAAACCTGATCAAGTAACTCATTGGAGATGTCTTTTTTAGAAGGACCCGTAAGAGTAGGGTCACCCAAACACTTACTATGCTTCTTGACAAGTCGCATTGAGAGAAACTCCATCAACTTGGTTTTTTTAGCATAACTAACACCTTTGCTAAAAGATATTTCCGACTTTTCAATATTGATTTTTTGATTAGATGCAGTTTCATATTTGTTTACAATATCAACTATCTTCGTGCAGTCCTGTGGGTTAGCTCTAGCAAAAAGCAAACTGTCATCAGCAAAAAGGAGATGAGAAATTTCCGGACCAATACGACTAGCCTTTGCCCCATGGATGTGTCTCTCAGAAGATGTTTTGTTCAGCATAGCAGAGAAAGCATCAACTACCAGAATAAACAAATAAGGGAAGATATGGTCCTCTTGACGGAGGACCCTTAAGGGAACCACGAAACCAAAAATCCCAACATTAATCACAAAGTAGTATTTAACAAAGGAAACACAATCCAAAACAAGCTTGACCCAAGACTCTACAAAACCCAAACGTAGCAGTAAACTACGCAAGAAACTCCGCTCCACCCTATCAAAGGTCTTACTCATATCCAACTTCATCGCAATAACTCCTTTGCTCCCCTTATTTCTCTTCTGCATAGTGTGAAACAACTCCAAGGCAACGAGAGCATTATCGGTAATAAGGCGGCCAAGAACCAACGTACTCTGGTTTACCGAAACCACCTCCGGCAAAAGTAACTTTAATCTGTTAGCCAAAATTTTTGACACTAACTTGTAAATTACATTGCAAAGACCGACGGGTCGGAACTTAAAAACCAGAGTAGGATACTTAACCTTGGGAATAAGCGCTACATTCGTTGCGTTATTCAATATATTCGTGGATCGAATACTATGAACTATGCCAATCACAAACGTAGAGACATCATCACCCACAATCTCCTAAAATCTTTGATGAAGAATAACATGCATTTTGTCGGACCCAGGGCCTTACAAGGTGCATTTGTTTTAGCACTGCAAAAACCCCATCCTTAGAACAAGGACGAGTAAGAGAAGAGTTTATTACCTCAGCAATGATTGGAGAAACAGCGTTAAGAACATCATCCATGCTTGCCTGCGAAGGGATGCTAGACGAAAAGAGTTGGAAGAAATACATCACAATGACCTTCTCAATCTCTTCATCACTATCAGGCCCGGCCCTGGGGGTTGTTTTGAGGGGCAACCGCCCAGGGCCCATCAATATAAGGGGCCTAGTTTGATTTAAAGCTTGTAATAAAGGGAAGAAACAACAACTATAACCAACAAAATGAAGTTTGGCTTGGTGGTTTGCTTTACACTTGCTAGTGTAGAAGACATGGGTTCAAATCCCATAAGGATAGAAAGTTTGCTTTTCTATTTTTTTTGGCAATGGTTTGCTTTTCTATATTAAACTTCTTTTTATATTTTTTTTATCTACATTTTTTCTTTTTATACCCTCTATCACACAATACTTTTTGCACTTTTTATTTTTATTTGTCGTACTGACCCTTTGCAATTTTATTTTTGGATACAACCCATTGTTATTTTTAATCTTTTTTTCTCAACAAACATGAACCACCACTCTCTCTCCACTACCTCGTGTCATATCTACTTTTTCTTTAATAAAATAATAATTGATACTAATCCTTTAAAGTTATGTATCTTAATAGGTGTAAGAAGTGATTTTAGACGAAGGAAGTAATTCATTTTAAAAGTTCTCATTATTCATTTTAACATATTTCTCATTTTGACTTTATATTTAGATATATACATGACTTTCACTATTTATTTTGATGTGTGCTTAAGAAAAAACATAGTGTACTTATTTTGCCGTGTAAGTGTCAGATAAAGTACTAATTAGTGGCGAAAATTTTGCTCAGCCACCATATATAAGAGGCCCTGAGATTTATTTTCGCTCCGGGCCTATAAAATGTCAGGAAGGGCCCTGATCACTATCACCCCCAAGTACCATTGTCATCAAAAATGTCCGGGATGAAATTACGGCGTTTACGCTGTGAGGCATTATGGTGAAAGTATATTTTGTATTCTTGTCTCCGTCTTTTAACTCCATACACCCTTGAGCGTAAGAACCAATAAGCCTCCTGCTTTTCTGGAAGATCGTCAAGTTGGTCTTGTAGCAAGAAATTGAGGGCGCTATCCTCCTCGCCAGAACCATGTTGGGCACCAAACATTTTCTTCTCTAATTCTTGGATTTGGCTACCTAACTTATCGAACTTACCCTTACTCCACGCCTTTAAGTCCTCCGCGACTTCATTAATTTTGGAAACAAAGTTATCCCCTGCTGAACCTTGCCACAGTTAGGACTCTCCCCTCACATTTCTGATCAAACAACCATGCCGTCTCAAACCTGAATTTTTTCCGTTTCTTTTTCTCGGGGAGATGGGAACCCAACATTCGGAGAAGAATCAGATTTAAATATCTTCATATGTTGAATAACAACTGAGGGGTAGTCGAACACCAACTGCGAGTAGCCAAATACAAATCTAACCTTTCACGAACTCGGACATTAGGCTTCTTACCCCCTCTCCCAAGTGTACCACAGACCCATGAACCCAAGTCACGCAGATCCATGTTCTCTAAAACCTCACGAAAGAACTCCGACATCACTGCAGTCACCTCCTTCAATTTCTTTGTAACCCAAAACTTCATTAACTCCGAAAACACAGGATCCTGAAACGAGCTAAAGGAGCGCATGAGATCCCAAGTCTTCACCTTAGACGCCCCATTCAACCAACTATAAATACCACAAACCTCTAAGAGCCTCCATTAGCACCATGAAAATCACCGCAGATATGATTACGAGAGTAAGAGACCAAAGCTTTTATTCTTTCCAAAAGATGATGCATAAACCCCCATAATTACCAACACTACCTACACCAAAAACATGAGAAAACCCACACGACCATTCACATCTTTAGCAACACTACCCATATGATAAAGTTAAAACAATTATTTGACATTCATTTAGGATATGCATGTTGGTATCAATACATAAAAATTGCTTGAGATATAACGAGTGAAGTAAATATACAATAACGAAGATAAAGGTTCATATGATCAATCAAATGTTATAGAATTTTCAGACACCATAAGCATTTATTAAAATTCCCATATGATAAAAGGCTATCGCAACAATTGACTATGAAAGCATACTTAATATCATATATCACCAATGGCAAGTCCAGGGGCTGATCCAGGATTTCCAGCCAGGGGTAGCGTAATTTTACGATACTATCGTATATCAACAAAAAAACTATGACTATCAAGTTCAAAATATTAGAAAATCCAAACACTTAGAAGTACTTTAACAAAAGAAAATTACAATTGTTCACCATGTGCTCTAAAATTTTGGAACCAATTTACAATTGTATCATCTTTTATCTCCAAAACAAATATATTTCTCAAGATAAGTCATCACTTCATTTTCAACTTGGTTAAGTTGGAGGAAGATTTGGATTTTGGATCAACTTGATTTTCTTTACCCGTTCCTTTCGAAAATAAGTTTGAGATATTCAATTGTTGTTTTTTTCATAATGATTCTAAAATACATTTATACACTTATTACAAAAAATTAATAATCAATTCAACTAGTATCTTCTTGCCCAAACTAAAAAGAAAAAAACCTCAACAACTCCCTTCACAAAATCATACTTTAATTCACTAAGTCACTTACAATTTACACATTATAATATACTTGTTGATTTAGGCCATAATCAACTAGAACTAAAAATAAATTCAAACTGTTTAGGCACTGAGTAAATTGGAAAACAACAGCAAATTCAGTCTGTTAAACCAAAAGTTGCTCATAATTGAAAGAAAACTAACTATCAAGAAAAATGAGAACTCGTCAAATTGAAGTACTAGACCACAATTGACAATGTTACATGTGTGTATTTTGTTGGTTTGGTGCAATCAATCGACAATGTAGCAAGAGAAAGAGCATATTTATATTGAAAAGGATGAAGAATCTTACCCACGAATGTAAATTGTAGAAAGTGGTTCCTCCAAAGGATTGGAAACAAGAAACATCAATAACAACATAACCATTCTTATCCAGCAGTATAAGCACTTTCTCAAATGCTGAAACCTGAATTTCCGGTTCATTATCACCCAAATTATTTGCTGAAATTATACAAGAAGACGTTTTCTCCTTAATTATGCAATACATTAATCTATCACCCAATTTATTTGCTAAAGCCTAAAAGTGGTTCCTTAATTTGCTGAAATTGTACCAGCGAAGAAGCAAAGATCGACGAAGACTGAAGTCGAAGAAGCAAGACTCGCCGGTAAGTGAAGCGCCTCGCTGGTAAGTGAAGCGAAAAGAGAGACGGAGAGTAGAATAGAGCAGAGGCTTTGAGTTTGAGAGAGTGAGAGGAAGAGAACGGCGTGCGTTAGGTTTAGGTTATTTTTTTCTGTGATTTTTTTTTTTTTGAGAAAAACAGAGGTAGCACGTGCTACCCCTTGTTATTATGTAGATCTGCCCCTGGGCAAGTCATTCATATCATTATCTCATCCGCTCTTTAAAAAATCTAAGCATGTAAACTACACAATACTCCTTTTTTCAAAATTTTAACTCTTTAGTAAGAATACAATTCTTCATTATAGGTTGAATACATGGGTATTCTTTGTCAACCTCATTTTCAGTATGTAATATGTTGGGGTAAAAATATGGGCCCAAGTCCAATAAATTGATCTTGCATCCTTTACCACACTATCAACCATGACATACATTGGACCATCAAGGCCCACTATTATTTGTTTTAACACAAACATCGAATATCAAAATTTTAATCATACTTGAGTAATAAAACTAGATCACTTGTTTGATTACAAGAAACTTTATAATCATGATCTCGTGCTCATTATATTTAATTGTGCAATCGTTTTATGTTGCATATGTAACATGATCAGCATAACACATCATTCAGGTACTAGTCTAGCAAAATTTAAGATAACATCATACACACCCACCTAATCCAATAGTTAATCAACATATTGATTATACGGCATAAAAACTTAGCATTAATTGATGAACCAGAAATGACACTTAAATTAGATTAATTAACAATAATTGGTATTATAATCATGAGAAAATAAGTACTAGTAAATAGTAATACCTTTGTTGTGGGGGCAGTAGAGAAGTGAGAAAAACCAAACGTGGTGGTTCCAATTACCTGGCTTTTTCACACTCTATCTTTTTGTTATCTCGGCTAGGAAATTGTCAGGTTTTTAGAGAGAGAAACTAGAGAGAGAAAGAAAAAGAGACCCACAACGCAATTACACATTACGCTAATTAGAAAAAAGAATGCTCTCTGAAAATTCTCTCCAACGTTCCCCATCGCTAGAGGAGAATGATCTTCTCATTCGATCAACCAAAAATCCTAAAAGAAAAATTACCAATCTTATCTTTAATTCAGATACTGAAATGGCGGATGAGCCTAACCATCCAGTCCAAACTATGCCAGTGCTCACTCCCAAGGATAATCCACCGGAAATCCCCAAGCAACTTTCTTTTCGGGACATGGTTGCATCTAGGCTAATGCAGGGTTTTATCTCTAACCCTATTTTATTGGAAGATGAGGATGAAGATCTGTCAGATGATGATGAATTACCAAAAGGTATGATTGATGATCCTAAATGCCCTATTATTCTCCTCTTTTAAGAAGAAAAAAAGAAACTTAGAAAACCTTGGAAATATGCTTTAATCATCAAAATGTTCAATAGTAAAATTGGTTATATGTCTTTGATGAAAAGACTAAAAAGGAAATGGGAACTGAAAGGGGGACTAACACTGACGGATATTGGGCATGATTACTTCTTGTTTAGATGATTATAACCTTGTTCTCACCCAGGGCCCTTGGATGTTTGGTGTCAACTATCTAACTATAAGAAATGGGTGCCAAATTTTATTCCTACAGATAGCCCTATGCGTTTCTTAACAGCCTTGGTTAGGATTCCCCACCTTTCAGTATAATGACATCTAGTTATGCAGAGTTCACCACAGGCTGACTTAGAGCATGATTTTGGCGCTTGGATGATGGTCAAGAAACCACCTCCGCGCAGACGTACCCCACGTGGAGAGAAGCTGCCAATTGACATCTCTCGCACCAATCAGGGAAAGAAACCAGCCACCTCATCTACTGCTGAATTTCAAAAAGTAAAAGTTGGCGGGTCAAGATTTGAAGTTCTTGATGACATAACCGAAAATCCTGCTAAAGATGGCAACCCTGATGAAAATGTAATTCTCTCGCTGGCTAATTCCATTGCAAATGAGGAAGCAGTGAACTTACGAAAATCTTCCCAAATTCCTTCTAACGAGAAAATCCCATTAATTTAGGAAGTTCCAATCCTTCCCCTGTGACTGGTCAATTTTTAGGAAAATCAAAGCAAAATCAATATCTCAAAAAGAAGTCCACGGCCATTCCAAAGTCTATCCTAAAAAATAAAACTAATGTGATAGAAATTCAAACCCCAAAGAATCCATTCCCTACTGTCTCTCTAGGCAAGGAAAATCACACGCCCTTTTTCCAAGCTACCAGTGAAGCCAGCATCACTCCTATCATACCAAGCGCCTCCCAAGACAATTCAAGCCCAACCAATCCAATCCTCAGTGATCATGAATCCCCCTCCACCGAACCCAATTTGCCTCCAAATTCCACCCGAAAAGATAATAAGTGCAACCCTCCCGATGGAGGAGCCGTTTTTGGGTGTAACTGACCCCCTGAGTCACAAGCTGGAGGTGAAAATCCACTCGTGGAAGATGGATTCATGGACGTCACCGGAGTTAATGATAACTCTGAAGCTGCCCAATGACCTTAATCTAGCCTTGCGCTACTTGCATGCTGCTTATAAATCCGTTTATCCCAACTCATCTGGTTTAATGAATAGTGTTCATGATACTAATGTTAATTCCGACCCCATAACGTGTATGGTGTGGAACGTTCAAGGAGCGGGGAGCCGTGAATTTTTGTCTGTGTTACGTGAGATCATTCGAACTCACAAACCTGTTGTCCTAGCGCCACTACTACAATTCGACTCTTGTGCCACTAATAGTACCGTGGCATAAGTTTGATATTCTCGTGGCAATGCTAAGTTGCCACGAGAATTCTGTTCAAATCTTATGTGGCACAAGTTTGTGTGGCTAGATAGTGGCCACGGAAAAAACAAGCTCGTGGCATAAAACACTTTTGTTGCCACGGACAATACCATGGCCAAAAAAACCCCGCCACAAGTACACACGTGGCAATTTTAATAATCCATGTCTAGAAACCTCACTTTAGCCACATGGGTAATTGTGGCATGGTTTCATCCTGCAACTAACATTTTAGGTTAGCCACGCAGATTTGAGTGTGGCAGCAATAATATTACCAAGTGTCAAATGTGGTGGCAATACTAATAAATACCATTAATCTAACTATTTATAAGCTAGTGGTGACAAACAAAAATAAAATTTATACACATTTGGCAAAAATAAATTTCATAACCAATGCTTAGAAATATATACACGAAAGTATAGAAATATATACACGAAAGTACGTAGAACTCACAAGTATTGTCCTAGTGTACTACATAATTGTCAACTGTTATAGTAAAAAAAAAAAAAGTAGTAACGAGACGATATCCTAGTGTACTACGTAATTAATAAAAAAACATTGTCTCTCATAATTTTCAACTACTAAAGTAAGAAAAAATAAAAAATTATCTTGTACTTCTTGTGCTTTTGATCTCTAGTGATATGTTTCGCTGCTTGAACTTCTTCCTACATGGGAAAAAAAAATGTAAGCATCAACAATGATCATAAGGTCATAGTAAGCACAACATTACAACAAAGACCAACGCACATTGTTACATACTACTACAACTACCAAATCGCTAAAATAAAATAACCAACACTATTATTAAAGTAAAAATCAGCATTAGACACTTCAATGTTTCATGGATCTTAAGAAAGGTCATGGTTGTTCAAATATGTTAAAAATTAGATACGGATGTTCGTTATAGGTTGACTTGTAACTCACAAGCTTCCACTTGATGAAACTTAAAGATTCAACAAAGAAACACATATGCAGATGCATTAGCAAAGCAAGGAGTATAGACCAAACCATCAATTAGGCCCTGGTCATCTCTCTTGCGATTTGTTGTAATACAGGTAGGCCATCGTTCATCAGTATGTGCAGTATGTCGAGCTACTGTTGACCTGCTCTCTTCTCTTTTTAAAGTACCAAGGGGTTGGTTGAGTAAATGCTTGTTGTGACAACTGATATGTATTGTTTAGATCTTGAGTTTCTACAATAGTGCAGAACATTGAAGTTTCTAATATTGAAAAGAAAGATGAAATGCACTGAGTAAAATAAATAGAAACAATGAGAATCACAAGTGGAATTGAGCATAGGGAACCATATTCTGATGTTCATGCTCATGTTTTTTAACTACCAAAGAGCATAAAGTGTTTCGTCTTATAGTAGTGTTTTTGGATGTATCAAATATCAATAAGTCAATCTAATAATACACACAAAATGAATCAAGTAAAAAGATTAACAATATAGAAAATCTACATACCTACTTCAAGATGATAAACCTGTGCTTTAAGAATCATTATTTTCGGAAGCATTTAATCCACAACCTTGTAGTATATTTCTAAGTCGTTTTCCCCACAACTTATTATTAGCAGCAATTTTTTGATCCACCTCATCCCTTGTTGCTTGTGCTTCTTTCTTTGCATGCTCTGCATCTTCTCTAGCCTTTTCTGCTTCTTTTTTAGCATCTTCAGCTTCTTTACGAGCTTCTAGGACTGCTTGCTCAACCGTCTTTTTTACTTCAATCACCTCATGTGCAAGATTTATACGAAATGGCTTAACACCAAAATGATCTGCAATACTTTTACCTCTTCCATAAGCGCGCAAATATCCATGAGTATCTTTACCAAGCACCTTCTCAAATATTTGTTCATCTGTGTGATTATTAAGCCCTTGCTTTCTTTCTTCTGTCAACTTCTTCATCTCAGACTAAACACAAGTGTAAAGTAATTAGATAATTCTGAATAATGCTTTTATTAACAAATAAAGAAATGTGACTTTACTTACAACTGCATGCATGTTATTAGCTAAGGTAACATCATTAACAGATTTCTTTGACTTCCTCTTACGAGATTCAATTAGTAGCTCAACTCTTGAACAATCCTTGCCATGCGTTTGTTTCTACAATAACATGTGAATGCAATTAATTCTTTATGAAAAGGAGCAAGATAAGTTTAAATCAAATTAGCAATTACTTACATATTCATCTTTAGCACGAGCAAAGCTTTTAGTCCCATTATAGTGAGGCATCTTTTGATAAGATCGACTCTCAGCAGCTTTAACACTCCTTGCCTATGGAAAAGAGTTAATATAACATAAAAATATCATAATCCACCACATTATAAACATTTTTGTACCTGAAATTTGTCACCACTCCAAAGATCAACCAAGTATTTCCAATCTCCTTTAGTTATCCTTGTAGGCTTGTTTTTCAATTGATCATCTTTTGTTTTCAGTTTTGGATCATCATAATATCGACGCTTCAACTTATGCCTGCTATCTCTAAACAATCTCCTTGCATGTTGAATAACACTGTCTTTTCTTAACTCAGGGTCATCAAATGAACATTTTTCCTGAAAGATAGGGAAAAAAATGACCAAGATACGCAAAGGGATGAATTACATAAGTAAAGAAAAAAACTATTCATCGATCAGGGACTCATCTCACCAAAACACAACTCCAAAGATGTTCTATTCTTTCAGATTTAATTTCTGCCCAATCTTTGACTTGCACAGGAATCACAACACGATTTCTTACCTGTTCACCTAAGAAAAAAGCAAATATCGAAGAATTTTTACCAATAGGAATACCATCCCTATCAAATTCCACACTTATTTTTTCTCCTGGAGGTAATGCAGTAAGCTTTCTGCAATATACGGGCCCTCGTCTTCCCTTAAGCGGCCCTCGTCTTCCCTTAAGAGGCCCTCGTTTTCTCTTTACAGCACCTACACACGTGAAAATCATGAAACGGCAAAATTAACGTGATTGAATTTTACATAATTGATTTTCCAGAAAATTTTTAATATCAAGAACAGTACTTCACCTTCCACCAATGCAAGCATCCTATCTCCATCTAATTCATCATCAGCCGCATGAGAAGATTCATGTTCTATGTACTTTCTCACTTGGCTATCTTCTTCATCAGTAGAATGTTTTAAACTATTAAATATTTATAGTGCAAGACTAAATAAAGTATTGCCTAAATTCACATATTTACAAAGTTGGTTTCCAGGAATAACAAATTTTCATACCTTGAATCATTTGAACATCTCCATCACCAAATAAATGCTCATTTTGACCTGATAAACATCGAATAGCATCGTTTGATTAACAAAATAATACCAAAAACCCACTTTTAATCGTATAAAAACAACTTAAGTACCGTCATTTATTTCAACCCCTTCCGCATTTCCCTCTATGGCATTCAACTCATGTGCATCGTCCTCTATATCATTCAACTCATCCACATTACCCTCTATATTTTGCATATCTACATTGTAATAAGAAAAAATAAAAATCAAGTTGAAGAATTATTTTTATTAACATGTAAGTGAAGTTCGAAGGTAAGTAGAGTACAACTTTTAAATGCCATGATAATATTATCCTTTACTGCTTAATATTTCCACTCTATCAAAGAGTACTAACCAAAATTAACCATAAAACTTTCACCTTAAAAGCATAATTAAGTGTAAGTGATGAAGAGTATCTTTTACCTTCTGTTGAAACAAAATTTTCTTGATCAACATTCAATTGTTCACGATTACTGATAGCTGCATTAAAACATATCAACTTTATTTTATGTGAATCATTATAAGCATTAAGATTATTCAAGAAAGTGATATAATATAAAGTATTTACCTTGTTCCATAACTTTCATAGCTTTTGAAAGTGATTTTAATGTTTTATCTCCTATCATTGCTTGCTGCTGTTTTCTATTCATATTAAAAAAATTGGCCACAGACATTGGTGGAATGAGTTGACCTTTTTTTGGTATTCTTTTTGATGGACAACATTGAACCTGAAAAATATATTAAATATATGCTTAAAAACTGATTATGTTAGTACAAAATTGAAATTTAAAGAAGTGATGATGATACCTGTTTTGACATTGCGCAATCATTTTCTTTCACATATTCATCGTCTAAAATATTCATGTCTTGTTCTTCATCACCAGAGGTAGGAATATAATCTATGTCATCCTCAATCACATTCTGGCACTTCTTTGTCTTTTTCTGTACCTTTTTTACTGTCTACTAAACTTGTCAGGGAAGCTGAAATGCGTTTTATACCCAAGGATTGCATTTTACACTTGTTAGACCGAATCCTCATTAGCCTCTTTTGTTCATACTCATTTTGTTGAAGAGGTTGCTTTGAAGTTTTATTCTTCTCCATCAATCTGCTCCAGAAGTGTTAGCTATGCACAGATGTACTTATAAATATCATCATACATTGGTAGAATTAAGGGGAAAAAACAACATCACAATTTATCATATTGAGCATAATTTGTAAACTAATGATACCAAACAATCAAAATATTTTGTGAAAAGCACCAATAATGTCAAATTAGCAATGGAGTTTAAGAAAATATATATTTTAATAAAAAATGGTCACAAAATATTAAACTCATGCAATATCATCATCATCGTCCTCCTCCCCATCAACATCGTCGAAGTCTTCTTCACTATCGTTGTCACTGTCTTCATCGTCTTCCATTTCGTTGCCATCAAAAACTTTAGGTTGATTTTGGTCATTGGCATCTATTATTATGGCATCTCTTCTACCATCAAATGGATTAGGAATGTCCTCCATATCTTCATTACCTAACAAGGACACGCTATTAAAGGACCTAGAGTCACTTTGTTGTAATGCATCCTCATCTACCTCGTTATTTTCATTCTCAGGGACATCATATTGATGTCGAGAATGGGTCTTAACGACAATCAACCAATGTGGATCAAAATAAACCATCTCTGACATAGAAAACTTGTTGAGCTTGAGACATGAGCACAAACGGCTCACTAGTATTCAACTTACATCTAGTGTTGACACTAACCACACCACCTTTGTCAATCTTAACACCTTTACCAATCTTTTGCACATCCCACCAATCACATTTAAACAAAATCACACGCTTTCCATCTAAATATTGCAGCGAAATTATGTCATTAAGAATCCCATAGTAATCAATATCTTCGGATTCTACAGCTCCCTTCACCATAACTCCCGAATTCTGATTTTTTCTCTTCTTATCGATGTCGCTAGTATGAAATCTAAAACCATTAGCTAGATATCCACCGAAACATTGGACACCTCTAAAAGGCCCTAAAGCCAAAGTTCTTAAATCTTACATTACTTGATCCCCATTTTCTTCTGGCAGTGTTGTTACCTAGTAAGGAGAGATTGGGTAAGTCACGTGATAATAAGAACGAAGAAGAAAAAAAATCATTACAAGCTAGCATACCCGATCTCTAAACCATTCCGACAAACTTTTGTTGAATCTTCCCTTTTTATATTCACTGTGTACAAAAGTAAGGAAATTATATAAATTAAATTGTATAAGCATCTAATTATTAAGAGTTGATAGCTTATAGAAATTACTTGAACAAGAAAATTTATACCTAAGATATATTTTCTCTTCATCACAATTTTTCAGCACATACTCTTGAGCTTGTATCAACTCCTCATTGCTAAGGTATCTAGATTTAGCCTTTCCTAAGGGAATACCACATGGAGAAAATATTGATAGGCCCTTAGATACATTATTTTCTCCGTCTGCATTCCTCTCTAATTGATTATATCTTGTCTCCATGTCATTTAAGTACCTTGAACAAAAAAACATGCATTCTTCTATTATATATCCTTCAGCAATAGACCCCTCTGGTCTATTTTTATTCCACACGTATGACTTAAACTTACGCAAAAGCCTATACAATAAAAAGAAGAATATTGTGAATATTTTATTCAAAATAACATAAAAGTTCATTGAATTAGCAAAGCAAAAGAATACCTTTCAATAGGATACATCCATCAGTAGTGAACCGGTCCAGCTACCTTAGCTTCCTCAGGAAGGTGAACACACAAGTGCACCATCACATCGAAAAAAGAAGGAAGAAAAATCTTTTCCATTTCACACAAGGTGATCGAAATATGATTCTCAAGATCATTCAAGTCCTTCAATTTTAAAGACTTGGAACACAAATTCTTAAAAATCACTCAATTTAGTAATCACCTCATACACTTTGGGAGATGATACTCCACGAATCGCCAAGGGTAATAATTCCTCTAGAAGAACATGATAGTCATGTGTTTTAAGTCCCCAAATCTTACGCTTCTCAAGGTTTATGCACTTAGAGAAGTTAGATGAATATCCATCTGGAACCTTTATATCCTCCAAAAATTTGCACACCGATATTTTTTGAGTTTTGGACAATGTATAAGGTGCTGCTGGTATATGCCATTTTCCGCCAACTAGCTTTGGGGCAAGATGCTTCGTAATATTCACATGCTTCAAATCATGCCTAGCTTTTATGTGATCTTTACTTTTACCTTCAATGTCTAGTAAAGTGCCTAAAATATTATCACATACATTTTTTTTCGATATGCATGACATCAAGGTTATGACGAAGCAAGAGGCTACTCCAATAAGGCAAATAAAAAAATATACTCTTTTTCTTCCAGTTATCTTCTCTCTTTGGCAACTTAAAAGTTTTCCCAAATTTCATTCCTTCAAGATCTTTAACTTGCTCTAATATCTCATTACATGATAATTTCTTTGGGGGACTTCTTCTTTCAACTTTTCCATTGAAAGTCTTACTATTTCTCCATTTGTGATCTACATGTAGGAAGCATCGATAATCCATATAGCAACATTTTCTACAGTTGGGTAGTCTAGTTGAAAAAGTTTGATTCATACAACGAGGACATGCCTTATAACCCTTAGTAGACAACCCAGATAAGTTTGCATATGCTGGAAAATCATTAATAGTCCATAATAGAGCTGCATGCATATCAAAGTATTCATTTTTTGAAGCATCATAAGTCTTAGCCCCAAATTCCCACAATTTTTTGAGCTCTTCAACTAAAGGTTGCAAATACACGTCAATGTTATTTCCTGGTGCACTCTTACCTGGAATTAACAAAGATAGCATCATATAAGGTTGTTTCATGCACATCCACGGCGGGAGATTATACACGATAATCACTACTGGCTATATACTATAAACACTTCTTAGACCACCAAAAGGATTAAACCCGTCAGATGCCAAGCTTAATCTAACATTACGAGACTCTGAAGCAAATGAAGAATATGACTTGTCAAAATGCTTCCATGCTTTGCTATCAGCTGGGTGTCTAAGAATTTCATCATCATCTCGCTTATCTTTATGCCATCTCATGTCACTAGCAGTTTTAGATGACATAAACAACCTTTGCAACCTTGGTGTTAACGGGAAATAACTCAACACTTTCGGAGAAGCTCTATTACGTTTTGTATCACATACACTACAACTTTCAAGGTTAACATTCTCTTTCCAGAACAACATACAATCATTCTCACATGCTTCAATCTTCTCATAATCAAAACCCAAATCAGTAATCATTTTACGTGCTTCATAGTATGTCGATGGCACATTTGCATCTTTAGGTAAAACACTTTTGAACATTTTAAGCATACTTGTGAAAGCTTTGTTAGTTATACCTTCCATACATTTGATCTGGAACAACTTCAAAATAAATGACAACTTTGAGAAGTCATCACAACCAGAGTATAAACGTTGTTGTGCATCTCTCATCAAACTTTCAAAAGCTCCTACCCCCTTTCTACCATCATGTTCATCAACATAAGGCTTTTTATGTTCCGGCTGGTTATCAACTTCCTCATCTAGAACATCATATGAACACATTGGCTCATTAGCGTCAAAAATCATTTCAAAAATTTCATCCTGACTCTTATCTCCTGTTTCAACTCTACGTCGCTTTTCCGGGGGGTTTATATTCACCATGATAAATCCAACGAACATAACCTCTCACTATTCCATTCAATATTAAATCATCGAAAATCTCTTCCCTAATCTTGTGTCGAGTATTGTTGCATCGATTACATGGGCAAGGGACTTTATTTGCTTCTTCCTCATTTTCACTACAAGTAGGTAAATCAGTAAAAGCGAAGTCTACAAACTCTTTCACTCCAGTAATGTATAATGTATGAGTCCTATCATCACAACTCATCCATTCTAACCTCTTCTTTATGGGATCAGAAGTATCCATGTCTCAAGAGAAATTTAACTACAAGATAAACAATAAAATATTTTTAAATAGAAGAACATTTTAAACTATTTTACACACAACATATATATATGAATACTTGGGATATAAATGAGTACTCATAACCAAATTTTTTAATAAAAAAGCATCAAATTGCTAATATCATGTTTAGCTAGTTGGTAATTAGTGACGTGTAGTGTGTGGTCTGCAGGTCTAGTCTCAAGATCCAAAGTCTGACCATATCATTCTATATTTTTTTAAGTTGGAAAAGGAAATAGAAAAGAAATCAACTGACCATCTTTGTCATTAATATGAGAGATGAAGACAAATAATTTATCTACAACAAATTTTAGTTGAATATCCCAGTTTAGTGCATTTTCTACTAGTTGAATATTTTAATTGGGTCAATGCGGAAAGTGTGCCAGTATAAATCAAGCAACACCTTCAAGATTAGTGCATCAAAAGTAGATTCCAGCAACAAATAACCAAAGTCTTCGAAATATTTTATTCACAACTAACAAACTGAAACTGATGTAAATGACCCTAATCACAACAATAGCAGATCACAATCAAACGTACTTGTAGTCCACAAACATAAGTCATGAGTGCTAAACTGCTAATGGTCCTTGCACTCTAGAATGATGAAAAGCACAATACTAATTAATAGTGATATCTTATAATATTGTTAAGGGATAGATCCCAAGTGAAGCACAATCCATGAGAAAAAAGAGACTAACTTGAATCAAACAAAAGCAGGTGAAGTTATGGAGGAAACCAAAGGCTTAAGCAATAAGGAATACCTAAATCAAACCAAGAAGGATGCTCCACTTAGCTTTTTCCTTGACTTGATTCCAAGTTCAAGTTAACTTATAAAATTGGTCTTTGTTTGGTAAGAAAATCAAAATCTAAAGAAAAGACAGGAGAGAGAAAGAAATAGTGTCGTATTGGGTGTAATATTTGGTGTGAGTTTGTTGGTTTTATCGAAAAAGATGTCAAACAGGTGGTGGGCTGGTAATGTAGCCATGAGAGGGGTTGAACAATTATCTTCTGACCAAAATAAGGGTGACCCACAACACAATGACAACAACAATAACATCAATAACAATGGTAAACCGAACCCGAAATCGGATGACAGCAGGGAGAATAACCCTGAGTTAGAAGACAATCAGAAAATAAACTCTGTGATATATCTAGACAAGACTTACCCTGCAATTTCTATTAATTCAAAAGAAAGAACATGATAGAAAAAATTGCCAATTTCTATTAATTCAAAATTGGCTCGTATAATCTAACAACAAAAATTGAGTCTTATACAAAAAAACTTACTCTGCCAATTCTTCTTAAATATCCAATCGCAAATTGAAATCTACGGACATAAGTTGAAGAACACCGCAGCAAATTGAAATCTACGGACAAAATTGGAGAAACTGTGAGCACAATTGCAAATTCAACAATATCAAAACTGTGAGCACCAGGAGGTTCTGAGAAGTACCGAAATTATCAAAGCATATACAATGAATTAGTTCGAAAATCCATCGCCTCAAATGAGTGAGAATAAAAAAAGCCACAGGAAGATGAAGATGAAGATCAGAAAGATTAGTTCGACTGGTAACTAGGGTTTTAGTTTTTTTTTTGTTTTCTTTTTGGGTGAGATGGGAGGAAAAAATAAGACGTGTGAAACTGTGAGTGTAGTTGACTTATCTATAAGTCTCCAAAATTTTGGAGGGAGCTTTAATATGGCGGTTTTTATAACTTTTGGCCTAAATTTTTCAAATTTTACTTCGCCACATAAAATTTCGTGGCAAAATTATATGCTTGCCACAAATATATTAATCCTGTGGCATAATATTTTTTAACAAAAATATTCTCTTGTATAAAAGTATTATTCCCGTGGCAAGGTGCGAATTCGCCACAAATTAAAATTTCTCGTGGCATAATCCGTGGCGCAAGTATTAAATTGTAGTAGTGAGCACTCGTGGAGACTCACATGGGTGGAGATCGTGCACAAAAAATAGCCAATGTTCTTGGTTATAATGGTCATACTAGAGTAGATGCGCAAGGTTTTAGTGGAGGAATTTGGGTTTATTGGAAGCTGGAATTAGTGACCATTGATCCTATTAAACAACATCAATAATATATTACCATGGAAGTTACAAAAGTTGGCGCCACTCCTTGGTACTTTACAGCCATATATGCCAACCCAAATCCAATGCGTCGTCAAGAGCTTTGGCAGGAGTTAAAAGAGTTTGCCTCGAGACACAATAAACCTTGGTTACTAGCGGGCGATTTTAACGAAACAAGGCTTGGGTGGGAACGAAGTTCTAGCTGTTCCGCAACAACAAGAAGGAGTAATCAATTCAATGCTTGGGTTGAGGAGAATAATTTGATTGAAGCTGAGTTCTCAGGCCAATCTCACACTTGGTCGAGAGGTAAATCTGTGGAGACGTGGCATAGTGCTCGCTTGGACAGGGCTCTTTGTAACCCTGAATGGAGTCTCCTTTTTAATGCAGCGCGGGTCAGGCACTTGCCAGCTCTCCAATCCGACCATTGCCCCTTGCTCATCTCACCTAATGGATTTGCGCCGATTGCTTCATTGAATCGCCCGTTCGGGTTTCAGCGGCGTGGCTCACTCATGAGCACTTCAAGAAATTTGTTCATGAGAATTGGAAACAGGAGGTTCCTCTCATTCCTTTTCTTTCATCTTTTTCCAAAGCTTTACAAGCTTGGAATAAAGACCACTTCCATAGTATCTTTCGGCAGAAAAGAATTTTGATAACTCGAATTAATGGGGTCCAAACTGTGCTAGCACGTGGCAGGCTATCGGGACTTATTAAACTAGAAGCTCGTCTTCGTCGTGAGTTGGATGTAATTTTGCAACAAGAAGAGCTTTTGTGGTATCAAAAAGCAAGTGTTGATTAGCTCAAGGATGGGGATCACAATACGACTTTTTTCCACTTGAGTACTGTTGTTCGAAGATGGAGAAGTGCAATTGCATCTATTAAAAATGCCAATGATCAGTGGGTGTACGAAAAGGAAGATGTAAAGCGCCTGATGGTCAACTACTTTGCCACTCTTTTTACAAATGATGGAGCTTCTGGTGAGTATAACATACCTTCTGGAATTTGTACTGAGTTCTCTAATGCTGATTGGGATAGTTTAAATAGACCCTATTAAAAATGTGATGTTGATTTTGTGGTGAAAAATATGGGCTCTATGAAGGCTCCTGGTCCAGATGGCTTTCAAGCTCTTTTTTATCAAAAAAACTGGGACATTGTAGCTCCTAGTGTCTATAAACTTGTGCTATCAATTCTTGAAGGCAAGGGTTACCTACAGGGATTAATGAGTCCTTTCTTGTTCTGATCCCCAAAGTTGATAAACCGGAGTTCCCTTCCCAATTCCGGCCAATTGGACTCTGCAGTGTTATTTATAAAATTGTTACCAAAGCCATAGTCAATTGCATCAAACCTTTACTTCATGTTGTGACTTCTAACACCCAAACTAGCTTTGTGTCTGGGCGCCAAATCACGGATAACATAGTTATTGTCCAAGAAGTTTTGCACACAATGAAGAGAAAACAAGGTGGCAAGGGGTACATGACAATCAAAATTGATTTCGAGAAGGCCTATGATCGCCTTAAATGGGACTTCATTCGCAACACCTTAAATGAGATAAATTTCCTATTCGCATGGTGGAAGTTATTATGGAATGTATCACTTCTCCCTCTATACAAATTCTTTGGAATGGTGAATCGACAGAAGTCTTTCATCCAACTCGGGGTATTCGTCAGGGAGACCATCTCTCCCCTTATTTATTTGTTCTCTGCATGGAAAGGTTGAATCAAGTGATTGAAGAAGCAATTATTCAGGGGCACTGGAAACCTATTTATGCGAGTAGGGGGGCCAAGCTCTCAAATCTATTCTTTGCAGATGACATTATCTTATTTGTCGAGGCTTCTACTGAACAAGCTATGGTAATACATGACTGTCTTAACAGATTTTGTATGGCTTCAGGTCAGAAGGTTAGTTTGTAAAAGTCTCGAGTATATTTTTCCAAGAATGTTACTCCACTTGAACAAGACAACATTTGTGCCCATCTAGGCATGGAGGCAACGCATGACTTGGGACTCTATTTGGGTATGCCTACTATCACTAGCCTTGTTACGAAAGAAACTTATGCCCATTTATGTGAGAAAGTAGATAGGAGACTCTCGGGTTGGAAGTCAAAATATCTATCTTTAGCAGGTCGTATTACTTTAGCGAAGTCCACGCTAAATACTCTGGCTACGTATTCGATGCATACTGCTAAGATTCCCTGCTCTAACTGTGATGAGATTGATAAGCGCACCAGACGTTTTGTGTGGGGTGGTTCGGAAGAGAAAAAGAGCATACACCTTCTTTCATGGGATACGCTTCTTTTTCCTCGCGAGAAAGGTGGCTTGGGTCTTCGTTCTTCGCGCCAAGTCAATGCGGCTTTTCTCACTAAACTTGGCTGGAGGGTTCTCTCGAAACCTAATTCGCTTTGGTCTCGTGTTTTAAGACACAAGTATTGTAGATGGAGATGTGACATTGATATGTTTACTCCCTCTCCAAGCATGTCAAATGTATGGCGTGGCATTACTGAAAATGCGCATTGGATCAATAAAGGGTCTGCAGTAGCAGTTGGGAATGGAAGTTCAACATTGTTTTGGGATCATTGTTGGGTTTCAGATGAGTGTCTTCGTTCTCTCGCTACTGGTGCTATACCCCAGGATATTGAAGGTTGCACAGTTGAAGAAATGTGGGAGTTAGGAGTGGGTTGGAGGTGGGACCTCTTTGCAAACCTCTTATCCGCTCTTGTTCTCAAATATATAACAGCGTTCAAACTGGTAAATAATCCCGAGTGCGGAGACTTAAGATATTGGAAAGGGTCGACTAAGGGTGAGTTTTCTATTAAGTATGTCATGAAGATTATGAGAGAAGATCATGAAATCCCCACCCATCCTAAATGAGACATGGTTTGGCGTGCTCCAGTTCAACAACGTGTTCGAGTCTTTCTATGGCTCTTACTCCATGAGCGTTTGTTGTGTAATACTAATCGAGTCTTGCGTCACATTGCCCAGGATTCGAGATGTGGAAGATGCAATCTCAATAAAGATGAAACTCTCCTCCATCTTTTTCGAGATTGCCCAGCAGCCCGTAGTCTTTTGGCCCAAATTGGTGGTCCTGCTAAGTTTCCTAGCTTCTTTTCGAATAACTTGCAAAATTGGCTCTGCAAAAATCTACAACCTGAGGATCCCAGATTATCAGAAAAATGGGTCATATGTTTTGCTATGACCCTATGGTGGAATTGGCGTTGGCGAAATAGTGTGATGTTTGGTCATACAAATGATATACCTGTTGATGCAGGGCATTCCTTAGTACGCATATTACAAATACTTGGCTTGCTTTAGTCCAAGAGAATAATGCACCAAGGAGCGTCCAAGATGGAGTGAGAAGGGAAGCTTTCATCAGGTGGTTGGCACCTCCAGCTCCTTGGTTCACTTTGAATACTGATGGTGCTTCCAAGGGACCGTCGAATCTAGCAGGGGGTGGTGGAGTAATTCGAGATTGTAGAGGAGCTTTTATCCGAGGTTTTTCGACCAACTTTGGCTCTTGTTCAGCGTACAAAGCTGAAGTGGCTGCAGCAGCTATTGGCTTGGAAATGGCCAAGGAATTAGGCATCCCAAATCTAGAACTTCAAATGGACAACAAGGCATGTATCGAAGTACTCCAAAATGCTAATCATCAAGGTGGTGAATATGTTCACCTATTGAATGCTTGTCGTTCTCTCATAAATTCTGAGGATTGGGAGTTCAGATTAGCTCATTGTTATCGTGAAGGAAATAAGGTTGCGGATAGACTAGCTAGTTTAGGTGTGGCTCAAGGGGTTAATTGGTGTTTTTTGAGGCTCCCCCTCAAGAACTCACTACTCTTCTCCGTGAGGATCTTATGGGAGTTACTACTCCTCGTTTAATTTTCTAGTTTAGTTTGTAATTTGGGTTTCTCCCTCTTCTACATCAAAAAAAAAAATGATGAACCAAACTTAGGGTGCGTTCTCTTCACCTGAATAACCACCGAACCGAACCGAACTTATCCGGGTCGAACTTATTGGACCTGAATTGAACTTATTGGACCTGATTCAACTTATTAGACCTGATTGAACCTGATTGGAACTTATTGGACCTGATTGAAACTTAGTGACCTGATTGGAGCTTATTAGACCTGATTGGAACTTATTAGACCTTATTGAACCTTATTGGAACTTATTTGACCTTATTTAACAAAAAATTTGATGAGTAATAACATAAATATTACCCCTAACATAAATACTATCCCTCAAAATTTATTATAACATAATAATCATTAAAATATATCCTTCAAAAAAATAGTAATTATTAGTTATCTCTTATGATTAATATTTTAACAAAAAAAATACTAATTATATGCTTGCCTATGCACAACTTTCACCACTAATATATCTAATAGTGTTGCTTTGATTTCATAAAGCACTAGTAGGAAATCAATTAATAACATTTATATCTTTCATTGTTATTAGTAACGAAAACATGTTATATCTAGTTATTTAAAGACGAATTGCAAAATTATATAATTATGAAGAAAATTATTGTTAACCTTATTTGACCATGATTATAATATTTTTTAATAATAACATAATCAGCCAATAGTAATATGAGTAATAAAATAATAGATAATAATGCAAATATAATACTATATAATCATAGCGGTACTTTAATTAAATTTTTTAATAATAACATATCAGTTAATCGTAATATGAATAATAGAATAATAGACATTACAAATATAATACTATATAATAATCATAATGGTACTTTAATTAATATTCTAATTCAAATTTATTGATCATTGACTATTTGGACCTTATTGGAACTTATTGGACCTGATTAGACCTGATTGGACCTGATTGAAACTTATTGCACCTGATTGGAACTTATTGGGCCTGATTGGAACTTATTGCCCTGATTGGACCTGATTGAAACTTATCTGAACTGAACTGAACTTATCTGAACTGAACTGAACTGATTGGACCTGAAACTTAATTTATTAAGGTGAAGAGAACGCATCCTTAGCATTATAAACTTACGCGTTAAGCGTTTATGGGAACTGAGGACTGAGGAGAACAATTAGGAATTTAGGAGTGCTAATTAGGAAGTTGCCGGGAAACAACAAAAGAGTTCTCCTCCAAACAAAGAACAGAAGAAGCTAAAATCAGGAGTGATAAGTGAAACTCCTTATTAATAAGAGCAAATCATTATACACTAGGTTTGAAGCCCGTGCGTTGCACGGGTTGTTGTTTATTTTATTTTATTGTAAATTTTTTTGTTAATATTATTGTTGATTTTGTGTTGTTGTAAAATGAAAATTTTCAAGATCATTGTATTTACATACTTCCTCCGTTCTTTTTCTATTACAACAATTATCACTTTAGGTAGTTTCATCTTTTGGAACTATTCCACTTTTGGTAAAAAAAGAAACTACAGTTGACAATATTACCTTTACTATATGTAAATAAAACCATCATTAATTACCCGAATTGCCTTATAAAGTTGCGTTTACTTTAATAAGGAATTATTTGTCCCCTACTCTAGTTAACTAAAGAGGTACCTCTATGCTAAACTACCCATTTTTTATTTCCTTAAAAACCATGTCCAAACTAATTGTTGAAGTAGAAAAAAATGGAGAAAGTATTTGTCATTATACTATAATTTCTAGATTTGTTATCTTTATATATAAATTTTATAATTTTTACTATTCAATTGAATATTGTAGGTAAGTCTATTATTAAATGGTATCCCAATAACAGGTTTGACTAACAATAGCTAATACAGTTTTAACATGAATAATACCCGAATGATACTTTAAGAAAGTAGAGGGTAATAATTTAACAGATTCAGGACAGAAAGAATACTTTTTTTAAAAATGATAAGAATGACATGGCATGCTTAGGTGGAGCTCTTTATAATATTCTAAGACTGTTTTATTTAAATCAAACTCTAATTTATACATAATCCAAAACTCTAATATATATGTAACTTTATCGCTATAGATTTTAGTTAATAAATTTTGTTGCAATACTATATTGTTTTAGTTTGGTTGAGTAAGGTTGAGGTTTTGAAAGATAATATGTTTAATCCTGTAAGTTGGACCTATAATCAAATGTTATAATCACATATAATACACTATACTTAATACTTATAGCCATTATTATATTTATCTAAAAAAAAGACTAAATAATGTCCTACAATGCATCTAAATAATATATTTTCATGAGCTGTAAAAGTATATTGTAAATAGATCCTATTTTGATGCATATTTCAAGCACTCTCCAATGGTAAAAAAATTATAATGTTTTGAATTAGGTAGCAAAAGTTAAATTTAATTTACATAATATAATAATTTAGGTTGTTTATTCAAAACGTAACTCTAATTTCCCCCTATCCAAAACTCTTTTATGTATTTAAATATATGTAGAATTCTATTTTTTTCAAATATTTAAAATAAAAACTAATGACATGGCAATATTAGGTGGCGCTCCCTATTTCATAAATTGTTGAACTATATTGTAAATGGATCTTATTTCAAAACATATTTCGAGCACTATTTAATGGTACAAAAATTATAATATTCTGAAATAGGTAGCAAAAGTTATACACAATTTACATAATATAATAATTTAGGTTGTTCATTTAAAACGAAACTCTAATTTCTGCTTATCGAAGAGTCATTATATGTTATTTAAATCTATGTAGAATTCTATTTTTAGAAAAAAATAAAAATAAAAATTAATGACATGACAATCCTATATGGCGCTCAATATTTCATAAGTTGTACAACTATATTGTAAATGGATCTTATTTCGAAGCATATTTTGAATGCTCTCCAATGGTACAAAAATTATAATATTCTGAATTATGTAGTAAAAGTTATACACATTTGTCATGATATAATAAATTAGGTAATTGATTCAAATCCAAACTCTATAAAATTAGGTTGTTGATTTAAATCCAAACTCTAATTTTCGCTTGTCCAAAACTCTTTATATGTATTTAAATTTATAAAGTTTCTCCTTTATTTATATTATATATATATTGATTGATTTATAAGATATAAATTCTAGAGGCATCTCCCTTTTTTTTTTTTTCAACATAGCTCAAATTTATTGCTTGTCGTAACTGAATCGTCAACTTAAGGTAAATATAACTTCCCCTGTTTTCGATTTTTCGGCTTTTTTTTTAATTCTTTGATAAAAAAAAATTTCAAATGGGATTTCTGCTTCAGTCTTATTGATTTACGTTTTGATTAACGTCATTTGATTAATTTGATCATCCGTATCTTTATTTAATTATGTTCATGTTTATTTATTGTATTTATTGTCATTTTTTATGCGAGTGTCACTTTTATCAACTGATTTTCGATTTTTCACTTTTTGGTGATCATCATTTGCTTTATATTGTAATTCCCTTTTAATCTTGTGTTTGGCGTCTAACTGTTTGTATGCTGATGAAAAAGAGGGGATTGCTTTTGTTGAATTTGAAATTATTTTTTTTTATGAATTTCGAATTAGGGTTTTTTTTTTTTTTACGAAATTGGAATTAGGGGTTTTTTTTAATGAAATTGGAATTAGGGTTTTCTTTTTTTTATGAAATTGGAATTTTAGGGTTTTGTGTTTATGAAATTTGGGGAAAGATGGAATTTTGATGTGCTTTGAATTTTATACAGGGGAAGTAATAGCTATGGAGCCGTAGTCATATTTGCATGGGAATTTTTGGTCTTTTAACCTTTTTGAGTGGAGTAGCCAGCCTTGATGAGAGAAAAAGAATTCTCAAGGGTAAAAGTGAATTCCTAAGTGCTAGGATGCTTGACGTTTATAGAGAAATCTCTTCCTCTCGGGTTCAAAGAAGCAAGAAGCGAAAGCGAAATGATGACCTTGGCCACTGGATGGCTGAGGGTCGGAAGTTTGTGGAAGAAGCCAAAGGCTTGTTAAGCCAAGTTGGAAGATGGAAGTGCTTCTTTGGGGTCCACAAGATAAGATGGGATGTTTCCACATTGGTTTATGCTATGAAAGTCCATCACTTAAAGGGTGATGTTCTCCTTAAACAGGCTTTATCCGATGCCCGTGGCCCGTGTGGTGGTTATTATATACCCGTCAATCGATTAGTTGGCCGAAGTGCTTCTATGAATCGAACTATCTAAAGCTTCGGCTGAAAGATGATTTGGTTGGAAGGATTGCTATTTATGGTCCAAGAGGTATCGGTAAGACCCATTTGATGAAGCACTTGCACAACTGCGCGCTAGACATGTTTGATTATGTTTTCCGGGTCCTTTCCCCTTGTGCGTTCACCATTAAGAGTTTACAAGATGCTGTTGCTTTGCCGTTGTTAACTGTGATCTTTCTAGAGTTGATGATGTGAGTATAAGGGCTATGAAATTGTCTCATACACTTGCAAGTCTTGGCAGATTTGCACTTTTCTTAGATCTTTGTACCGGAAGCTGGTTTCTCTCTGGACTGTGTAGGAATTCCATTTTCTGCGGAAGGCAGCGGGTGCAAGTTGGTATTAAGTACTAGCTCTACTTTGGTGTGCAGAATGTTGGATTGTTTTGAAGCAATTGAAGTTGAGCGTCTTCCAAGAAAAGAAGCATACCAGATTGTTCGGGCATGAAGCAAGGATTGGTGAGGGCTCTGGACCCTCTCTTGGAGACATGCCTAAGTTACTTGCGGATTCATGTTGTGGAGTTCCGGATAAAATTGTACAATTAGCTACTTCCATGCGTGGTAAAGATGACCCTTGTGAATGGAGATATGCACTATATCAATTGGGATGTCCTGGGACAAAGAACAAACTTCCAATAGTTCCCGAAGTTGGCCGTAAAAGTAAAAGGCTGAAGATTGATATGGCTCTCTGCCATTCTTCCCCCGCCCTCATAGGGAGTGTGTGAGACATCTACTTCAGCTCATAGGCCAGGTTAGCAAGGAATTGAAATATGAATGTGAAAGTAACCGAGAATTTTATTTGATGAGAGGGCAAGAGCATGATACTAACTGAATCACTTGAGTGTCCGTGGGTTGTCACTTGTCCCTTATTTCAGGAACCATGTTTTAATAGTGCTGTGAACTCGGATGCTCAAGGAGCTCAGCATCAATAGAATAGCAAGATTTTTCTGTTAAGTCCCCTTTTTTGATAATCGGTGATGTTGTCATGGTAAGCTATAATCACAGTAAGAGGACAACAAGCTCTGGCAGGGAAGGCATCGGGGAAGTATATTTATCAATGAGGCTCTTTTATGAATTTTTATTCTTGGTTGGGATTTCTCTGTGTTTAGATGTCAAAATTGAGTTTTTCTTACTTCTGCCAATGCAATGTATATTATTTTTTCTGTCAGCAGGAAATTGAGCATTCTTTGTATTATTTTGTCCTTGCTTCATTACTTGTGAATGAAAATTTTACTCAGTGCTATGTGATGAATGAGCAAGTCATATGGTGGATCCTGGAGAGGGGTGGGGGAAGGAACTTAAAAGTTAACTACTAAAAAATCCAACCCAACAATCTACGAGTGCTTTATCTAACTTGAATTTTTTAGACCCGATTGGGCTTACCGAGCCTTGAAACTATTTTTTTTCTTCAGGTGACAAGAGCACACCATTAGTTATAACCAATAGGGAAATTTGGAGGGAAAAAGAGTAAAAGAAAAGGAATAGATTCATTTTCCCTCATTTTGGATATAACATGGAAGAACGGAAGGGAATTGGTAGGATATTATATTTATTCTCCTTCAAGTATAAACCAAATTCCCTTCCTTTCTTCCCTTGCCTCCACTACCTTCTCTCCATGATTGGGATCTAAACAAAGTGTTAGCAACAAACCAGCGGAGTGGCTTGGGATTGGTTGTGTTTATCGTTGGAAGGGGGCCTCACATATTACCTAAATGCATGCCTTAACTTAGAAGGTGAAGAAGTGGTCTTATATGGGATATAGACCCCAGAGTTCACCTGCAACTTCCAATAAAAGTTTGAAGCTGTTGAGAATAGGTTCCATCATGTCTCCATCTTTTATTACTATTGTCTGTTTTGATTTCTGTTCTGTTCTCTTCCTTTCTTTCCTTACATATCTGGTGCTGAACAAATGTGAATCTGGATCATCTAAAATGCATCCTGTGGTGTATCTCGCGCTTAGGTTCAACCATTGAAACTAGTTGCTGCTGATGCAAACAAGGATACTTTCTTGCTTTGCTGGTTTCAGTTTTCTCTTTTCTGGCTTCCTTGGAATCAATTTCGACGTGTCTCTGCACCGAATGATTAATTGTACTTGAACTCAGTGGAGGAAGTTAGCTTCTGCCAGAGGATGGCTTGCAACAAGTATTCTGATCTGTGAAAATGATTTAGTTCTAATATTTTTTTGAGCCCAAGCAGTCATTTGTCGTCTACTTTTTGTATGTACAGGGATCTGGGAAGATCAAATTCCATTGTTTAATGAATTTTATATACTACATATTTTACGTCTTTGCAGTGAGGCTTTTCTCATCCGTACTTTCCGGCAATATGATTTTATCGAGTTAACCATAAAAGACACCACTAAACTTTGACAAAAATTGCAGTTTACTCACCCAACTTTCAAAAGTTGCAGTTTGCTCACTCAAACCCAACTTTATGTTACTTTTGCTTTTTACTTTAATAAAATAATAATAAAAAATTATTTGTGCATAAAATCTTCATTTCTCTTTCTAAAAAAAAATTGTGTCTTCCTCTCTCCTTCCCCACTGACAAAAATTGCAGTTTGCTTACTGCACTGTTTACGACGCACCAACAGCACTGCCATACCACCACACCATCACACCACCGCTCACGACGCATCGGCAAATCACCACCACCATTGAATTTTTTCCCGTCACCACCACACAAGGAAAGAAAGTGCCAAGAATCAACCAACATTAGAAGAACATCAATCACCAGCAATAAGAAGATTTAGTGAATTAAATTCTTTCAAGCAAACTTAAAATTACGAATTCATCTTTGTCAAAAAACCTAACTTGTGATTTTCTTATAAATTTCGTGTTTTGGGTGTAAACAAACGGCAACGTTTTGTTGAACATTTGCCTGCGGAGGTGATAGCCATTGAAGAGCAGAAGAATTCGAGGAAGTTTTGAAGGAAACAAGGAACTCAGACTGATCAGAGAGAGAAACAGTTAACAAGGTACCTTTAATGGCGTCGGTTTCAGAGGAGAGAGAAATTGGAATTGGAGCTAGGGTTTTTGTTGTTTTGATGATTTGTTGTTGATTTTAATTCTGGTTTTATTTCTCAGTTGCAGCTTACCCATCACCATTTACCGGCAAGTTACCGTTGCAGCTTACCCATCACCATTCACCGGCGAGTTACCGTTGGAATATTTTCAGTGGGTATTAAATTTTTGAGTTGCAAAACAATAACTCACATTCTAGTTTTTTGGGCCAAAAACTTTTTTATTCATTATATTTAGAGTTAACAGCAAAAGTTAACAGAGTTGTACTTTGGGTGAGCAAAGTGCAACTTTTGAAAGTTGGGTGAGTAAATTGCAATTTTTGTCAAAGTTTAGTGGTGTCTTTTATACTTAACTCTGATTTTATCTCATGTATCAATTGAAACTAGGTGTGTGTTTATGGTTCCCCTGCTAAAGCAATGCAATGCGAGATGTAATTATGTAAATTGGTGTCCGGTGCCGATGTTAGTAAAAAGAGTGTAAGCAAAAGAGCACATGTGTAACCAAATGTCGATTGGTTGAGAAAAAGAATGAGTTCCCTTTCAAATGGGGAAACTCTTGATGGACTAACTTAGGATTCATTTGTTATCACTGTGGTTTTAAGTTTTTTGTACTTGAAAATCATATGATATACTTCCTCTGTTTCTTAATAAGTTCAACATAGAGAAAGTGGGGGAATACCAAGGTATGTAGAGAGAGAAAGTTGGGACCACAATAAAGTAGAGTAATTGAAGTGATCAAACAAAAAATTTGTGGTCCCCTCTGGCTTTTTGGTGGCATATTTGTAATAATATTGATTTTTTTTACCATCTTGAGCTTGGTAGCACTTATTGTGACTATTCCAAATTAGGAAAGTGTTGCACTTATTAAGAAACGGAGGTAGTATGTCTTATAATGGATAAAAAATTAGTCAAACTTATTAAAAAGTTGATGCTTTTTGTGGTTTCATGTTTTCTATTTTTAGTTTTGAAAAAGAAATTGAAAACTCAAAACCAAAAACAAAAACATTAACAAACTTTCACCAAAGTGAAGGTAGGAAGATTAACTCCACCTCCTGCTAACCTAATTGCAATGAACAACTCGTTAACTACACAAATATCACAGGAGACAGTCCTTACCACAAAAACTGAGATTCACAAAAACTGAATTTCACAAAAATAAAGCTACTCTTTTCATCGGAAGCTCTTTTTGAATTGCCACAACACATTATGGCTTATGGCTATTGCGACAAAACTCACCATCGCAAGTAATTTGTGAGACTAAAAACAAAAATTATTTACAACTTACAACAATCCAACTCATGTCCTCATTAATTCTTTGCCTGCAAAAACTGGTCTCATTCAATGGAAATACAGGAAAGACTATAAATTTATACTGTTACATCTTCAATTTATAGTGTCATGTATCAAGTTCTACAATTATCACCTGAAAAGGGAGTTCCCCTAAGCTCAAATAATGCATTTCTCCATTCACATGGGTCATCAATTCCGCGCATACGAGTAGCTACGTCTACAACCATGTGTGGCACACCATGACACTTCTTTGCAAGTAAGCTAGTAATGTTATTAAGCAAAGAATCACTTCTCATTCTCGTGCTGATGCTCGCTTCATTTGTCAGCAACTCACATGCTTCTTCATCCGAGAGACGGTCAAGTTTCACAGTTCTGAAACTATCCAACATTTCAGAAGCATAATTGGACCTAGTAGTTATAACTACTTTGCTCTTACTCCCTTTTGCAGGGACTGGAATTCCTATTTGGTCAAGATCATAAACACGGGATTCTGGTACATTATCTAGGAAAAGCACAAAACTGTCAAGCCGTGCAAGCTTATTTGACAGTGTTCCAGCCCTTACAGACAAGTCATCATCACTGCTGAGATCACACTTCACTGCAGCAGCGACAACATCTTGCACACGCTCAATGCTGAATTGACGGGGAGTAGTGACCCAGAAGACAAAATCAAACTTCTCAGGCTCGGCCCATTTTAGCACAGAGTTATGCAGGTGCTTCATCATAAAGGTCTTACCAATTCCTTCGATTCCGTAAACAAAAATCCTTCCAATCTCATCACCTCTTAAAAGGGCCTGAACTTGGTCCAAAACATCTGAAGCTTGTTGGCCAAAAATATTTTTGACTGGCATAAGATTACCATGATCTGGGCCTTGTTTGTCAGACAAAGTGCATCTCAGAAGCATATCAGCCTCCTTTTCATAAGCTGACAATGTATTAATCAACTTGTGAATTACTACCCGCTTTTCCCATGTTAGGGAGGAGAAGATGCTCCCTCCTTTAACTCTTCTTTTCTTCTCTGAACAAGCTTCACAAACTTGTCCTAACAAGCTTTTCGCTTGATGTAAAAATGCTCGACCTTGGTCAACCGGGAAAAGAGGTCATCATCCTTCTTTCTTTTCCTACTTCGTTTGATAGAAACGCAAGATAATGTTGCTTCAAAGTCTTCTATCATGGCTCTTATGTAATCAGTTTTACCCTCAAGAATATGTTGCCTCTCAACAAGGCCTCCTTCCTGGATTAAGATCTTCGGAAGCCTAATTACATCCCAGAGAACAGCAAAGGGCTGCATAGCGAGGATTTCCTGTAAAAAATTAGTATGTTAAAAAACAATGTTTCAGATTTTCTATGTATAGAAGTCTTGTATTCTTACCTGAAAAAACATAATCAAAGCCGAAATTCAATGTGATAAAAAGAAGCTAACTATACCATATAACCAAATAACCCTATATTTAAGGTGTTTTTATCATATAACCCCAATTTAGTATCCCTTTCTAACCCACCTTCCTAAGGAAACCCCCAATTTGTAAAGTCATTCAACTTGATATTTTTGGGAATGACTTACAATCATATATTAACCCACTATAAGCACCTCTTCCAAAAAACATTTCCTTTTGAAATTTCATCTACCTCATTGAATTTCTTCTTACTTGACCTTATTCTAAATTTCAAAATATCGAAAGATGCAATTTGCAGAGGTATTTGCATAGCAATGATGACGTCCATAAAATTCTCATATTTAATAACATTTTGCAATTTAAGGTTTACCTCAAGAAAAGGGTTATATGGTAAAAAGGGGGACATCCTAGATATAGATAGGTGGCTAGTGATGGTTTAAAAAAAGCTCACCAAACCAATTCCAAATAAGGCTTGATTAACCGCCTGTTCAAACTTTGGCTCATATGAGCTTTGTCTAATTTCTCTAAAGAAGAAACAAGCTTGTTTCAGGACCAAAAATCATTCACTTCTATACATCAGTAAATTCTTGTCTTTTGGTCTCAGCTAGTCCACAAGCACACTATGGTTCTATGGGTCACACTATCAATCTTTTGGCTCAAACTCAACTCAATTTCTGTGTTGAAACTATGACTTAAACACTCTTTATGTTTCTTTTTCTTATCTTGGTTGACAATTCTTTGACATCATCTGTTCTTCACTATCACTATCACCACCACCATCCCATCACCATCACCATCACCATTACTATCACATCATCACCATCACCACCACCACCACCTCCATCACAACATCACCATCATTGTCACCATCACCACCACCATAACCATAACCATAAACCATAACCATCACCACCACCGTTACTATAACCATCATCACATCATCATGAATACCATCACCATCACCACCACCACCACCACCACCACCACCATCACCATCCCCACCACCACCACCACCATCACCATCACTATTACCACCATAACCACCACCACCACCATCACCATCACACCAGCACCATCGCCATCACCACCATCACCATCGCCATCGCCATCACCGCATCAACATCACACCAACCATCACCACCATCACCATAACACCACCATCACACGACCACCACCACTACAATCACCACCATCATTACCATAACCATCACCGCATCAACACTACCACCACCACCACTACAATCACCACCATCATAACCATAACCATCACCGCATCAACACTACCACCACCACCACCACCACCACCATACATCAATAAGGTTAAAACCTAAATCTCAACCGTTTGAAACGCACTAAATTTGGGGTTTATATAAAATCAAACAGTCATCCTATTCTAATTGATGATCACATATTCATAATCAAAAGCAGTACAAAATTCATTCATTCAAACCAAATGAAGAAGAAATGATAATTACTCTATTAGAAATAACTTAATTAACAATAATTTGCAGATAATTATGGAAAAATAATAAGTAATAAGTACCTTCGTAGTTCGTAATAGGCGCAGCAGCTGCAGAAGTTGGAGAGAGACGAAAATGACGATATGGTATTATATAGTAGAGACTAGAGAATATAGACCCAATATATAATAAAAATCCATCCAGAATTTCTTTCAAAAGAATAATAATAATAAATATTTAAACGTCACCAATTAAAAAAGACACGTATTTGCTATTGTCTATTGATACTAGTTTAATATAATCTTTCATGGCGGTAGAAAGACTTTATTTTTTTCATGGCGTACGAGGACTTACAAAAAAGGCCGACGCCGACAAAAGAAGGTATCTAAGAGCGAAAATTTCATTTTTGGTTCACCGTATAATGCGGCATCCCTTACTACTTCTGGCGCTAGCGCCATATTGTCCATATTTATATATTTCGAGTTTTTTTAGTTAGACTGCTTCTAGCAGTTTTAATACAACTATCACTCGTGTTGAAAAGGTGAATTTTCGTACCACTCAACTAATAACATTAAAAATTTATTTGAGTGGCTAAGGCACCACATGATATCAAATCTGGTGAATTGATATAACTTTAAGGTTTGAGTTATCTTTCCTATTTTAGAGACTTGTTGATGCCATCTGCAACCAATCGAAGCTTAATAAAATTGAAATTGAGTTTATTATGTTTTTAACTTTTCCATGTAAGGAAAAAGGGTTGATAACAAATTGTAATTGTTCAACAAAATCGATACATATGACATAGCTATTTGCTAAAAACGAATGTTAATTTAGGAAATTAGTAATTTTGGAGTTTTGAGAGAATATCATACACGGTACCAATTATGAGAATAATGTCCATATATATATATATGTACATATATATATATATATATATATATATATATATACATATATATGTACGTATTACATATATATACGTATATGTACATATATATACGTATATGTACATATATATACGTATATGTACATATATATACGTATATGTACATATATATACGTATATGTACATATATATACGTATATATATATATACGTATATATATACGTATATATATACGTATATATATATATATACGTATATATATATACGTATATATATATATACGTATATATATGTACATATATATATGAGTCTGATCTTGTGAAAACACCCATTACTCTGAAAACTGAAAATAGAAGATATGGGCTATCAAATAACATTACTTAGATGATCCGACTATTGGAATTATATTTCCCTCGCCTCATAAAACCCAAAATGATTCCCCCTTCTTCTCTCTCGCTCCTCTTTTTCCCCCAAAAAAACAACCAAAATTCTCTCTCCTCTAACAATGGTGATCCTCGAAAACCTAACTAGAGAATAGTCTGTTTACATGGCGAAACTCGCCGAACAAGCATAATGCTACGAAATAATGCGAAATAAATGGACAAACTCGTCGTCACAACTCAATCTTCCGGCGCCGAACTATCCGATCGAAGAGTACAACCTTTTCTCCATCGCATAAATGCCGTCGGCTCACTTCACACTGCTTGGCGTATCTTGTCTTCGATTGAGCAGAAAGAAGATTGTCGCAAGAACGACGAGCATGTCGTTGTTGTTAGAGATTACCATAGAAAAGTTGAATGTGAAATTTCTAATATTTGCGATTGTATTTTGAACCTTCTTGATTCCAATCTCATCACTACTGTAGTCTACTACTGCCAGTGAATCTAAGGTGTTTTACTTGAATGGTGTTTTATTATGAGATGATTTGTTATTTTGGTTTTGGAATTATGCTTAGTTCATAAAGGAAAATTAAAATGTGTTTCTAGCGATGAAGATGACAAACTCTGCTAAATTTCTTGTTTGAATTTGAAATTTTTTCTCTCCTACTATATCTTCCCAAAATGTTTTACTTTTTCCTCTTTATTGTGAGATGTAATTGTATGGACATAGTTTTGTATACTGTAGTTAAAACAGAGAAAGTTTGGGAAAGAAAAAGGAAGAAAATGAAGGTTGAGGAAGGAGGTGGTAAAAGTTACTCTTGAAATATATAAAAGTTACCTTAAAACTGGTAAAAGTTACCCTTGAAATATATAAAAGTTATCCAAAACTGGTAAAAGTTACCCTTAAAACATATTTCCTCCGTTATTTTTCTATTGCAACAATGATATTTTTACACTATTCACCCACCACCCTTTAACTATAGTCATGTGGGGTCTTGTTAGATTCGTCTCGATGTATACTTTCAAAATATCAAATTTTTATAATTTTTATTAAAAAGTAATTAAAGATATTAATAATTGAAGTTGTACATTGGCAAGCGTGAAAACTCTATTGTTGCAATAGAAAAAGAACGGAGGAAGTACAAAGTTACCTAAAAGTGTTAAAAGTTACCCTTGAAATATATAGGGGTGAAATCCGCTGAAAACTAGCCTTAAGGTGAAAACTGAAAACCGGCTTTTTTGCTCATTTTACATTTATATTTTTTGCTCATTTTATATTTTTGCTCATTTTAAGAAACTTTTGTCCATTTTATAAATTTTTTTTTCATTTTATATTTTTTGCTCATCATACGTTTTTGCTCATTTTATAATTTTTAGCTCATTTTAAGAAACTTTTGTTCAATTTACAATTTTTTGCTCATTTTAAGTTTCTTCCTCATTTTTATGTTTTTACTCATTTTAAGAAATTGAACAAAGTTTGTCATCTTCATTTCCAGAAACACATTTATCCCTAATTTAAGAAATCAAGCAATGGCTAGAACTTGAAGCTTGAATTCTCGCAAAACAACAAAATTCATATTATCGAACAAAAGAATAAAATTGTTTTTAGCTATTTGACAAACTTCATCCTTGATTTAGCAGAAAAATGAAATTTGAGAAAAATTACCCCATAAGAAGGGATAGTTGCTATATAATCTCCAATTCCTTCACATTTTGTGCTACAAAAAACCTAAATCTTCAAATTTTCGTGAAACTTAAAGCAAAAATCGAGTTCAAGAAAAATTAACAAACAAATTATCAAGGAGAAATCAAGAAAGAACTCACAAATAACAATGGCTAAATCCATTTGTAGAAGAGCGATTATTAATCGAAGATCGATACTAGCAATCGTAAAGAACCTAAATCTATACTTTTAAACCAATCAAGTTGTTTCGTTTTCCAAAAAATGAAAATTGAAAATTGGCGTTTTTGAAAAGGAAAACTAAACATCAATTAGCTAGAATAATACCTAAGAATTTTTGATGGAGTTGATTCACTAATAAAAATTGACAAAATTCGCTGGTAGATGTAGAGATTGGAGCTTCAATGTGCTTTAATGGAGCATGTTTAAGAGAACCAGATGAGAGAGAAAGCTCCAATTGCCCAATCTTACGGGAAGGAGATAGAAAAGATGTAAGCTACTTCTCTGTATTGTTGATTGATAAGCGCAAATATCAACCGTTAGATTATGGTTAGATTTGGACGGTCCAGATAGCTGGTTTTCAGTTTTCATATTAATTTATGGTTTTCACAGCATATATATATATACTTCCTCCGTATCAAAATTTCTTAGGGTGAGATTAATGGAAAGTGTTAGCATGTGAGTATGTTAATAAGGAGAGAGAAAGTAGGGCCAACAAAATAAAAAAGGAGGGAATTTGGGCAGCAGATTAAGGGGGGATTGTAGGGACCATGCAAAATTTGTGGGAGTCCCTTGTTGGCTCCAAAAAGCTTGAGCCAAAAGTTTTAAACATTACCATTTAAATACCCTAATGTTTACAAAAGCAGGAGCATAAACTACCAATTACAACCAGAGACTTCCTTTCTCTCTCCTCTTCTTCTTCTACCTTAAATTGTTCCATTGTTTACAAAAAAAACCACCATCTACACATGGTACTTGCACACACAGCACCATAGTCAAATCAGATTTGCACATCAGTTTGTACAGCAAAAAAAAACCAAAAAGAATCAGATTAGGGGACGTTGCAGTCAGCATGGAGGATGGAGAAGTTGATGATCCAGGATTCTTCTCCATTGAGGGCTACTCGTGGGAAGATTTTGAGCTACAAGAAGATATAGAAGATGAGGAAGAAGAAATAGCGAGAGGAAGAAGCACAATTTGAAGCAATAATTACAAGACACAAATCAAATCTAACACTAGCACAAAGAAGACTAATTGTGGATAACCTACTTCTAAATGAGAATGATGGAGTAATGAAATGGGGGTTTCAAAGCAAACTTTCAAGGGAAGTAGGTGTGCATAAGAGCACTATAAATAGAATCTACAAAAGATGCAATGAAACAAAGATCAGAAGGTCATGCAATAGATGTTATGCACAAGAGATATGGTAGATGTGGGAGGAAACCTAAGTACTATGGTGATGATTTTTTACAATATGTGCCCCTGCATCTTAGAACCACAATTAGGAGCTTTGCAGGAGCACTGAAAATACCTCATTGCACTGTTTACAGGTTGTTGAAAAAGGGTAAATTAAGGTCACACACATCAAGTACCCACCCAAGAGTCACAGAGGCACACAAGTTGACAAGAATGAAGTGGGTTTTAGGCCATATTTATCCTCCAACACCAACAACAAAACCAATCTTCATGAACATGCAAAAATGTGATACATATTGATGAGAAATGGTTTTACTTAAACCCTGAAATGAGGAGATTTTATCTCTTACCTTTTGAGGATGACCCATATAGGTGTTGTCAATCAAAGCGGTTTAGGATAAAAATCATGTTCATGGGTGTTATTGGGAGGCCAATTTATGACTCAAATGGAATTGAAATACATGATGGCAAGTATGAAATCTACCCTTTTGTTCATTATGTCAGAGCAAAGAAAAGAAGTTGCAACAGGGAAGCAGGGACTATTGAAACAAAGCCAGTTGAGTCAGTCAGAAAAGAAGTCATCAGAAGAATGCTTATTGACAATGTCATACCAAGCATTATGCAAACCGGCCCGCCTATTTACCAAAAAAACATTCAATTGCGACAAGATAATGCTAGACCACACATATCAGATGATGATATGGAATTCAAAGAAGCTGCAACACAGAATGGGTTCAACATACAACTGGTAAATCAACCACCCCAATCCCCTGATCTCAACTTGTTAAAATGTTTATTTAGGGCCCTTCAATCACTTCAAAATCCATCATTTCCACAGAATGTAGATGAGCTTATAATAAGAGTTCTAGATGCTTATGACTTCTATGACACACAAAAGATTAAGTTTGCATGGTTACAGTTACAATATGTGATGACTGAGATTTTGAAAGACAAATGGGGTAATAATTACAAGAATCCTCATCATGGGAAAGCACATTTACAGAGAATTGGGAAATTGCCAGAGAATGTTGAGGTGGAACAATCACTACTTTGATGAGGCAGTTAAGTACCTTAGTGATAGGGAGGTTCTAATATTTTCTAATGTGCACTACTTCAATGAAGGGGAGGAAGTGGATACATATTAGGTAACTTAGCAATGCAATTTCATTTTCACATTGATGCAAGTAATGATGACTGCTACACCTAACCAGAGACTAAGTATCAGGAGGAACATCATGACATTTTTTGTGTATAGACAACTTTAAGGAACATGAAGAACTTTGGTTATGTGTCTTTTGTGTAAATATGTAAGTGATGGGGCAGTCATGTAATGTAATGCATCTTTCGAAGTTAATGGTAATTAAGTTTCCTTATTATGTGTAGTTTAATTTTAAGTTCAAATGAGATCAGGGTAATGGGAACTCTCCACACCAGTTGTATATGGCAGACAAAACATTTAAATGTTAACTCAACATCATTTGACTTCTTTAATGCATCAGGGATTACCATAATCATCATCACATGACTCATGCTTGATACCTCAACAAGTTGAAGCACAAAGTGCATTCAAACTTGGAGCCCATAGCATGGGTTATGTGATATGTTGAGTCCCTTCATCATTTGCATTAGTTGTGACTATTATCTCTCACATATGTTCATTGAGATGTAAAAGGACTCAATTCAACCTAGCAACCAACCAACCAACCAACAGAGGGACAGTTTTGGCCAACCAACCAACCAACCAACCAACATAAATTCCAACTTCTTCCAACATAAATCAACCATCAAACCAACTTTAGGCAACCAACCAAGCAACCAAGTAACCAACCAACAAAAATTCCAATTACAGAAATCATGACAGTGAATCAAAAGTCCAATGAAGGGGAAAGCAACAATAGAGGGACTCAATGGGAATCTCCATATTCGGAATCATCACAACAATTTCATTAAGCATCATCATAGGGGACTCATAACGGAGCCGGGCACAAAGTATCACCACACTTTAATGTTGAAAGAATAGGCAAAACACATCACAAGCCACCAACACATCATAATCACAAAGCATCACAACAATTTTATTAAGTACCATGACAGGGGACTCATAACAGAGGTGGGCAAAAAGCATCACCACAATGTATTGTTCAAAGAATAGGCAACAGACATCACAATACAACAACATTACATAAGCACAAAGCATCACAATACACCAACACATCATAATCACAATTTTATGTTGATAGAATCGACATAAATCATCACAAGCCACCAAAACATCATAGTCACAGAGTGAATTAAAAGTGATTAGAGAAGATAACAAAACCTCGGGAACTCTTTTGAGTTCCTTTGCGCAACAATAGGAATGCATGCTATGTTGGATCCAAATCCTCCCCTTCATGATAGGGACTCATAGGGATTTCAGGACCTTCATCATCGAAGTCCTCCTCATAGTCCTCATACACTTTAAAACGATGCATGGTCCCATCATCATCCTCTATGAACAGATCATAGTAAGTCCCCCCCTGTAAATTCACTTTCCCACTCACTCATCTCCTCACAAGGAACCCCCTGTTTTTCTTCCTCTTCACTGCCAACCTCCTTCTTCATCTCATGAATCTTCTGTTTCCCCTTTCTTTGGGGTGCAAAACGTTCATTACAACCCACCGCCATTAATGCGCACACTATCGGAGGTCTGTTGATGGGGTTAACCCTAATTTTTTCTCTATCCTCCTCAGAATTAGGTTCAACGATTTTGACCCCCTTTCCCTGAGATCTTCTTGCAGAAACCCTAGATCTAGGTTTAGGGATATGGAACTTACCAGTGGGGGTGTTAAAAAACAACTTCTTCTGCGCCAATTTCGTTTCCTCCTCTTTCTCTGCAGTTTTCATGAACTTCTCTAACGCTTTGAGTGATTTTTTGCTTAGACAAGTCGAAGCTTCGCCGGAGTAAAAAAGTTTCCATGCATAAGGAGATCCGTCGAAAATTGAATTTGCAAGATCTCTGCAAATTATCATTTCCTCTTTCGTTTTCGCAGCAAAAGCTGCATTAGTTAGTGGTTGCGTGTTCACCATTGATGAATTTTGGTGAGAAGATGATGAGAGAGAAAAACTGTAAGAGAGAGAGAAGAAGATCCAGACACAGAGAGAAGAAGATGAGGAGAGAGAAGAGGAAGAGTGAGAATCGGCTGAGGAGAGAAGAACTTTTAGGGTTCTGGGTTGGGGGAGAGTTTTTGATGAACATTTATGTTAATTTGATCATAAATGTTGGTTGGTAGTTGAATGTTGAGGAGTGAGATGAGAATTTTGGTGGGAATCATTAACTAAGGCAAAGGTTTTAATCTGATTTGTAGTCCATATTAGTTCAACATAACAAAGGTTAATTACTTTTAGTAAGGGTATTTGAGTAATTTCACACTCGTAATCTTTACCGAAAATAGAAAGAAGGAAATTATTGCATTTAATTTGAAACAATCATTTTGAGAAACTGTTGCATTTAATTTGATACGGAGGAAGTATATATATGCCAGTAGCGAAGAGTTTGAACCAATATTTCTAGATGGGCAGGGTAATGTACTAATATATCTAACATATAATTTAAATGTAAGAATTTGTCCTCTAAAAAAGGAAATATTGAATAAATTGATCGCAAATCATGAAATTTTACTATCTCTTTTCCCTCTCGGGAAGATATTAATAGTAGGGAAAATGGAATTTCCACAATAACTGCAAACCCTTCTGTTATCATTTCCGAATTAATTTTTTTGTTCTTATGCCCAAAATTTTCTTTTTGGTTCGAATCATTAGCAGAAAGAATCAAATGATTCTGTTGAGACATTCGAGTAATTAAACGCTTTACAATTAGTAAAATGTATTTCTTGTCACCCGATATTTCCCAACAAAATCGATTTATTTAAAGCATGATCATATGCAAATGCAAAAATATATTCCTGAAAAATAAGTGGATAGAAAAAGTTATGTTGCCAAGACCTATCTAGTTCTATATGTCCTTGGAATTCTTCCATTTTCATTTTTTTTTGAGAAAAAATAAAAATAAATATAGCTAAACTTATGCATGGATGCACCTGATCATAGGTTTACATATCTAGACATTATCATCATGGCCTCGTGAGCTAGGACAATAGTGTTGTTGAAGACTTGAAGTGCTGAAAAACCCCGATTAAAAAAATCAATTGTAGAAGGAATATCGGCGTCTCCTACTAAATTCTCCACTTCATCTCAGTGGATCAAAAGCCACGTCATATATCCGAAAATGTCATATTTGATGCTTCATTTGGTATATTTGATAAATTGACAGTTTGTTAGATCAATAGATTGTCTTTGAAATTTTTGTTATAAAAGTGTACTCTTGTTCATCTTCGTGGAAGATGCAATAAGCACTTTTGTATTTGCCGTGATTGTATAAGAACCATGAGCCATCCCTATCAGTTTGACTAATTCGCTCTTCTTTCTTTTCTTTTTTCTTTCTTTTTTTCTTTTTTTCTGCAACGATTATTTTCACAACTTTTCTGAATATTCATCGGCTAACGTATGCAGATTACTTTTGTCACTTCATTTTCCAATTGAATATATTTGGTGAGGTTCTCCATTGTTTGACCCAAAGATAGAGATTAGAGGTGATTAGGGATGACAATTGGGCGGGGCGGGGCGGGGCGGTTGCGGAGGATGGTACCTTCACACCCGCACCCGCATAAAATTCCCATCCCCATCCCCGCCCCACCACCCATTGCGGGGGAAAATTCCAGACCCATCCCCGCCCCACCAAATACGTATTTAAACTCATCCCCGCCCCACCACCCGCATGGGTACCCGCACCCGCGTCGTACCCACTTCATCCCCGCGCCCCACCACCCGTATGGGTACCCACACCCGCTCAGATATCCTCGTCAATACCCACATATTTATATTTTTGCAAGATAAAATTATTAATAATATAAGTATATAAATAGAATTTTAATAATAAATATGCGGGGCGGGCGGGGGTGGGCCGGGGCGGGCGGAGGTGGGGCGGGGCGGGCGGGGATGGGGCGGGTATAGCATAAAATCCACACCCGCTCCACCACCCATGCGGGTACCATTTTAATCCCCATCCCCGCCCCATCCCCGCCAAACCTGGGACCCATCCCCGCCCCACTCGGGGGGATGGGCGGGTCTTACTTGACCCGCCCCACTGCCATCCCTAGAGGTGATCGAGGGTCAGGGCCAGAATTTTGCCTATAAGATGTTGGGCCAGGCTCAATTTTCAAACTCAATTTTGTGCCTCATATTCAATAAAATCAGTCTGGGTTAATTTTATGTTTTTCAGCCTTAGGCTTTGTTCTCTTCACCATATTTCGTACTCCCTCCGTCCCAAAATATAGTTTCTGTTTCTTTTTGCACAGTCTCCAAGATGTACCTTTGACCTAAGATATCTTCTATTTCGTATTAGTAAAAAATATAAAAAGTTGATATTATGAATGTACACATTAAGGCGGATCTAACAAGACCCCTCATGAGTATGTTTTTTTGTATACATTAATGAGAATATTTGGTCAAAGTTTTTAAAATTTGACTCCCAAAATAGAAACAAGAACTATATTTTGGGACGGAGGGAGTATTATTTATTCTTGTTCGAATCAGATCAAACTTGACAATTTTATATCAAACCAGGCCATACCCTCTTAATTCAGTTTAGAGTATATGTAGTTTTTGTATTGTTAATTTTGAAAGTTACATGTTGAAATGAAACAACAAGATCGTATATGAATATGTTTATCCTTATGAATCGGCGTGAATATGATCAAAGTTTAGTCAGACATCAAAACCAGATCAGGGTTGATCAAACAAGAAAAATTCATAACTAATCACATTATTTTAGGTGAAAAGAACATAGGATAAGCTAAATTTAAGCTAAAAAGTACATTTCCTACTTAAAAATCACCATCAAAACTAAAATATTTTGCCGAAAAGGTCAAGCTGGAAAATTGTACACAAACCGGGATTGAGCTAGACGTGATCATCTTTACTTAGAGATATTCTCCATAACTATCATCCAAAAACTACAACTATTAAACTGAAAACATAAGTAATTTTTAAAACTATAATTATGAACACAAAACCATAACTATTCATTCAAATATCATAATTATTAACGCAAAAATCATTACCATACCTATTTTATATCATTAGTATACCAAAATATCATAACTAAAAGCTAAAATACAATAACTATTAAGCTAATGTTGTAACTAAAAAAACCATAACCATTAACCAAAGACCATAACTGACCTAAAAATTATACTCCCTCCGCCCCAAATATGGCACTTGTTTCTTTTTTCATTGTCAAAATTATACGACTTTCTCATGTTTGGGAGAGTTGATACGATCACTACTTTCACCATGAGAGATATTCTTGATGCCTTTGTAACGCCCCGGAAATACATAACCTTAATCGGCAGCGGAAGCTTAACTTAATCCTGTGGGTTAGAGCCTACTATTAATATAAGGGCATTACTATTTACCGCCCGTATTTACTAAAAATCGTCCGTATTTTTTCTCAAATACTCCTAAACTACCCCTACAAATACTTGAGTTTTTACCCCCCATACCCCATCACTCTCACTCTCACTCACTTGAGTAAAACCCATCACTCTCACTCCTCACTCCCCATCTCACTCTCACTCCTCACTCCTCACTTACTCCCACCATAGCAACCACCACCATAGCCACCACCACCACCGACACCACAACACCACCACCACACCGGCGAGAACCGACACCACCACCGACATCACAACACCACCGACAGCACAACCGCGTCAGAAAACACCACCGCCGACACCACAACACCACCACCACACCGGCGACAACCTCACCAAAGCTGACCACCACACCGGAGACGACCACCACGAAGCACACCACCGCGAGACCCAGATCCGTGTGACAAGTCCACCACCACCGCCACAACTCGCCGGAAAAAGCATGGGCCCAAGGAAGAAGGCAAAGGAAATCGGAGAATCATCAACTCAGGTTAGTTTTGTACTTTTTTGTGGTAACAACCGACCCCTTAGCCGGAAATTTGTAGTTTTAACCCCCCTCGCCGGAAAAGTGGCTGAACAAAAAAAAAAAATTCGAAAAATCGCAGGGCAACGGATATTTCGAATTTTTTTTCGTTTTTTAAGTATTTTCTGTTTTATTTATGTTTTAATAATTTATGTTTTTAATAATTTCTGTTTTAATAATTTCTGTTTTTTTGTTCTTTACAATAATTTCTGTTTTAATAAAAAAAAATATTTTGTGTTTATTTCGGTATTTATAATTTATTTCAATAGTTATTTTAATTTATTATTTTAATTGTAATAGTTATTATGTTAATTTGTGTGATTATGTTGTAATTAGGATTTTATTATCTTAATGCATGTTAGTAACATGTTAGTATTATTTAATTTGTTTGATTTAATTATTTGTTTAATAGCATGTGATAATAGTATTATTTAATTTTAATAGTTATTATTTAATTAGATTTGGTTGAGCATGTTGTTATATTATAAAAATATTTTAATGATATTAGCACGTTATTATATTAGTAGCATATTACTATTATTTATTGTAATGATATTAGCATGTTAATATTATTAGTTGTTTTTATTAGCATGTTAATATTAGTTGTTTAGGGTAGTTGTTTTTATTAGCATGTTAATATTAGCATGTTTGAGCATGTTTTACTAATGATATTAGCATGTTAATATGATTTGTTGTTTTAATTTTAGTTAATTAATTATTAGAAAGTGAATAATTATAAATTAATTTAATTAGTTTGCGCATGTTAATATCTTTTAATAATATTATGTTAATGCATGTTAGTATTATTTATCCTTTTAATTTTAGTTAATTAATTATTAGAATGTCAATGGTTATAGATTAGTAGTAATTACAATATAATAACGTAGACATTAAATAAATAATAAGTAATTAACATAATTGATTATTAGGGTGTTGAGGGTCCTGAGGAATCGACGCCACGACACACTAGATCTCATGGTGTTGATGCATCGAGTAGGAGGGCGAGGGCTGATGCTCAGGCTACGCCGATGCCTATTGCTGAGGATGCGCCTGATAGTGCGGGATGGGATACTGCGGCCGAGGAGGAGTTAGAACATTCTTTGAGCGATGGTGATGGAGCTGATGTGGATGAAGCCTCCTCCCGTGTGCCTGTGAGGAAGGGTAGAGGAGGGAGGTTTGTTTCGGGAGCGTCGAGTTCCGGAGGTAGTCGGATGACGAGCAGGACTAGAGCTGCTAGGAATACTTCGTGGTTAGTTACCAAGGCGATGCCTGGGGGCCCACTTGACGGTAGCGTGATTCCTAGTTGGCGGGGTCACGTTGGCGCCCTTATATACCACAATCCGACGGCTAGTGATGTTTTGCTGTGTCATAACCGCTCCAGTGCCTTTGATGCATTGATGACTTGGTCTTTCCCGCAACGGTCGTTGCAGCGCATGGATAGATCTTGTCTTGGCCATCAACCACAGATTATGTTTGGGCACCTTGACTTTCCATTGCTTACAGCGTTTGTAGAGCGTTGCCAGCCCGACACAAACACGTTTCACATGCCTTTTGGAGAGATGACGATCATGTCACATCACGATTGGCAGATTATACGTGTTCCTGTTGAAGGTCGGACTGTGAGTGCTGCTTTGCCTAGTTCTGATCTGTATGTACGTTTTGAGGAGCTCCTGGGCTAGACTCGTGAGGAGTTATTACGGGAGGAGTTACGGGTGTGGAAGAACGGTGGCGTTACCGTTCAGCAGATTATCGATAGGTGCAAGGTTAAGGGACGTCCAGCTGATGTGCAGCTTCGCGCAGCTGCAACAGGGATGCTGAGGCGGCGACTTGGCGCGGGTTCTGGCTGCGGTGGCTCGCGGAGGCGGTGCAGCAGCACCGTGCAACATTGCACAGCGAGAGAGGAGGGGAAACGTGAGAGAGAAGAAGAGAGCGTGGGAGAAGGGGAGTTTTGGTGTGGCGGTTTCCGGCGAGCACAAGGTAAATTCCGGCGAGCTAACGAGGGGTGAGGCTTGGAAGTGAGTGAGTGGTATTTGAGGTGATTAACATGGCTATTTATAGCCATTGATGAACTTCTAGAAACTTGGAAGTCATTGTCTTACTTTAATAAATTTGAGGATAACAATGGTTTAAGAGAAGTTGTGGGAGAATTGCTCTCTTGATTGTGATTATGGCAGCATTTTAGTGGGTTGGAGAGAAGAAAATTTCACTTAGAGTTGCCATGTATGAGGAGGAAGAAGATAGAAGAAGGTGGAAGAAGGAAGGAGAATGGAGGGAAAAAGTCAAATTTGAGTTTCTCTTTGATACTACTTCCTTCTTTTCCTTTTCTTCTTTTCCTTTTCTCCTATTTTCTTTTATTATTATTATTATTAAACCCAAAAATAACTACTCCTAATTCATACTTTGTATTAAAAGAGAAGTTTGTAAATGTTTTTCATTGTGATTTTTAATTATTCACTTGTTAAGCTAATCATAATTCATAACCACCTAATTAAAGTTATATTCTTCCCCTTTAAAAAGATAAGTACCTTAATAGTTTATACTTGTGACTTATAAATAGTTTATTCAATTCATGGCCTAATTAGTAAACATTAAAATAAATTTTAGTCTCTTATTATAATAAATTAGTTAACTAAGCATGTTTAGGTCTTCGGGATATTACATCCTCACCCCCTTAGAAAAAGTTTCGTCCTCGAAACTTAAAAACATAGTTAGTTGCAGAACGTCATGCATTTCATTCATAAAAATTTCAGAATCACATATTCATATATACATAGCATCACATGTCATATTTCATTGGTCAACTAAACCTTCATTTAGTTGAAAGAAAGATCATATTGAGACTAATTTACATATATTAAGATCTAAAGCATACTTATTCACATATGATTTTTCATATCAAAATCTTAATGTCTGAAAAGTCAATAAAAAAGCCTCACTTTGTTGGCAAATATATTGCTTCCCATGGATAGGTAAGTTATACTTCCTTCCGACCTCCACACATATTTTAAAGATTTATATCCACTACAAAGTACATTCGTTCATTGTTCAAGTAGGAGCCTAAGTTCTCAAATCATGTTCTCCATCGGAATACTACTATCGTATACTCTTATTCATAACTTTCATTTTATTTGATTTTGCTTAGGAATATCTCACAGTTGGGTTGGCAAGGTAACATCTTCCTATAAATGATGTCATAATACTTCCTTTCAACCTCTAACATGTAAATCAATGGAATCCAATCAAGAATAAATTTTTTTCATCATTCGAGTAAGAGCTTAGGTTCTCGTACTATCTTTATCATTAGTTTCTTCCTTTCTAAATCTCATCATTCACATAATCTCAAAACAACATTACACTCCATAATATATGTCGAATCCTCATGACTTTTCAAATATCGAAACACACAATTTCATACTTGGTCTGCCAGCTTTACTAGAAAACCCAAACCCAAATTTTTTTATGCTAACTTGCCCTTAATATATCAATCCCTTCCTCTCTTACTCATAACCACTTGAAAAGTTTAATCGCGGTTTGCATATATCATATACATTCTCCATCAATTCTATAATATGAACGTCATGGGACATTTGTAAGCATCATATTTTGTCTCTGTCTCTAAAATAACGAGTACATCTAATAAGGTATTCACCAAAACTACTAAATCCATTATTTATACATCCCCAATTTCAGTCATCACATCAAACCAATATCATCATCACATCCCCAAGGTTAAACACTTACTTTCCCAACAATGTCATAACATATTCCTAATCAAGTTTCTTACATAGCTAACATCAGCGTTCAAGCTCTTAATTGTTCACCATACCATCAACCTCGGATATTCGGAATTCCTTATGACTTAACCATTTTATCATCCAAAGTATTATATTCCTAATCGTCATAAAATCTCTAAACACTCATTACCTTATTTCATTAACACCTTTTATGTCTTACCTCGAACATCAAATGTAACCACTCATGCCTCAAAAGATCATTCACAAATCCTCAGTCCATATTACTCAAATAGTCATCAGTATATCCTCGAGCCATTCAATCATCGAACATTTTACATAATTCATACCAAGTAAGAATCTCATAATTTTCCATTCAGCATCTTATTGCTTAGATTTTACTAACCCAAAACTTAAGGTTACCAATCACCAAATATTATCCTCAAAAGATCATAAGTTTGAATTCTTATTTCTTAACTTGTAATGACCCAAATAATCCTGGACTTTCTCAACATCTAAATTCCCAAAGGATCATACCTAGGCGGTGCAAGGTCTAAGACTCTGCACTTCCGGCTATGTTTAAGCTCTGATACCATTCTGTAACGCCCCGGAAATACATAACCTTAATCGGCAGCGGAAGCTTAACTTAATCATGTGGGTTAGGGCCTACTATTAATATAATAACCTAAAATGGTAATTCATCTATACAATTGCTCATCATAAAATTATACTTGCTTCTCCATCATACAAAATATCCTAAACCTCATAGAATCATGCATAGTCTCCTCGAAACACATCTCATTATAATAGCCATACTGCAACTGTTCTTCCATACCTAAAACATAAAACAAAACGTCATGAGCCGAGGCTCAGTAACATACTACCCTAACATCGAAAGGCATTTCAATTCATTTTGTTAGCAAACAGGGAGGAGAGAATAGTAAAACCATTTCGTAAACATATCAGATCATTTCATAAAATGTCATGAGCTTCATCATTATCTTTCCATCTTACATAACCATTAAATCATAATCATAAAACATTATCATCATTATTTATCGTGTTCATCATCATATATCTTTTACTTTGGTAACTTGGCTAGTACAACGAAGGGGACGTCTCCCAAAAATATACGAAAGGCGGCCACAACATAGGTGACGCTTTCGGTGCCCACATAATTGACGAAGGCGGTCACAACATAGGTGACACTTGCGGTGCCCCACGAAAAGGCGGTCACAACAAAGGTGACTCTTGCGGTGCCCACGGGATACTGCCAAGAACCATCTTTCACTTAACTTTATCATGTTTCATTTCTTTTACGTATCATAATTACTACCTCCGGTTTTTATTATTTGCAACGATTTGACATAAAGTAGAGAGGGAAAATGTCTAATCGTTGCAAATAATAAAAACCGGAGGTAGTACATTACATCATCGTAATCGTAATCGTAATCATAAACGTAATCTTAATCATAATCATAATCATATTTTCATAACATTAAAATCGTCATACTTCATAGCATTAAATCATTTAATAAACATCATTTACATAGCAAACATTTCATATCCCGCACACCATAAATAACATAGCATAAACATCGTATAAAGCATCATAAAACATAGTTGGAAGGGGAGTGCGGGTGCTAGCGAAGTAGACGTTACTCGAATCCCCGCTTACCAACTTTGATAGCCGGGGGAGGCTTGTAATATCCTTTATCCTTTAATCTAATTAAGAATTGAATAACGAGATCCATTACCATTTAACTAAGACTTGGGGTATTCTAAAATAAATATTCTTTCATAGGTAGGTGGTGTTATAGGAAGCGTTAAAACTTTATATTCGTTCTAATTTTCCATTATTAAGATTCTAATGATTAGTCAATGCTTACACTCCTATATTAATTCATTATAGTACTTATGTCATTACTTATAGGTCTTTTTAAACAGAATGTCATACTTAGGCGTAAATGATCATCATAGTCTTTGACTTACAACTCAAGTTTAATGACTTATGAATGCGATTTTCATTATTCCAAACTATAAGTATGTGTTACCAAATGAATATACTTCAAGTAAACCAACAATACAACCACATTATTATTTCTAACTTTTAATATGGTTCATAATTTAACTAAAGAGTGAAATTATTATCATTAATCCAATTACTTAAAACATTATCTCTAATATACTATAATAGTTGTTATTAACTTAGAAATTAATATAAAGTCATTTATACAAACTTAAGTGTTCCTAATGTTGATTCACAAGTTTTAGATTATAAGAATTAGTGGTCCATTAGAAAAATACAATCGGTTTAGACCAACTAATTAACTAAGAGGCATAGTTTAAAGCTAATTGAATTAATCTAGTCTCTATTAACCCAACAAGTTAAAGTTTAAATAGAACTAAAAATGGCTGAATAGAAAATTAGATTAGTTTTAGGCCCAATTTAATCTAATTGACAATGGGAAATAATTGGGCTTAAAGCCTTAAACTACACAAACCCAAAAATCAGAAAGTTTGGGGAAAAGAGGTACGTATTATACCTCTGTTTACACGCAGTGAAGACGCAACACAGGGAAGATGGAGGTCGGAGCTCCGGCGAGCTGCAACAGGGATGCTGAGGCGGCGACTTGGCGCGGGTTCTGGCCGCGGTGGCTCGCGGAGGCGGTGTAGCAGCATCGTGCAACAGTGCACAGCGAGAGAAGAGGGGAAACGTGAGAGAGAAGAAGAGAGCGTGGGAGAAGGGGAGTTTTGGTGTGGCGGTTTCCGGCGAGCACAAGGTAAATTCCGGCGAGCTAACGAGGGATGAGGCTTGGAAGTGAGTGAGTGGTATTTGAGGTGATTAACATGGCTATTTATAGCCATTGATGAACTTCTAGAAACTTGGAAGTCATTGTCTTACTTTAATAAATTTGAGGATAACAATGGTTTAAGAGAAGTTGTGGGAGAATTGCTCTCTTGATTGTGATTATGGCAGCATTTTAGTGGGTTGGAGAGAAGAAAATTTCACTTAGAGTTGCCATGTATGAGGAGGAAGAAGATAGAAGAAGGTGGAAGAAGGAAGGAGAATGGAGGGAAAAAGTCAAATTTGAGTTTCTCTTTGATACTACTTCCTTCTTTTCCTTTTCTTCTTTTCCTTTTCTCCTATTTTCTTTTATTATTATTATTATTAAACCCAAAAATAACTACTCCTAATTCATACTTTGTATTAAAAGAGAAGTTTGTAAATGTTTTTCATTGTGATTTTTAATTATTCACTTGTTAAGCTAATCATAATTCATAACCACCTAATTAAAGTTATATTCTTCCCCTTTAAAAAGATAAGTACCTTAATAGTTTATACTTGTGACTTATAAATAGTTTATTCAATTCATGGCCTAATTAGTAAACATTAAAATAAATTTTAGTCTCTTATTATAATAAATTAGTTAACTAAGCATGTTTAGGTCTTCGGGATATTACATCCTCACCCCCTTAGAAAAAGTTTCGTCCTCGAAACTTAAAAACATAGTTAGTTGCAGAACGTCATGCATTTCATTCATAAAAATTTCGAATCACATATTCATATATACATAGCATCACATGTCATATTTCATTGGTCAACTAAACCTTCATTTAGTTGAAAGAAAGATCATATTGAGACTAATTTACATATATTAAGATCTAAAGCATACTTATTCACATATGATTTTTCATATCAAAATCTTAATGTCTGAAAAGTCAATAAAAAAGCCTCACTTTGTTGGCAAATATATTGCTTCCCATGGATAGGTAAGTTATACTTCCTTCCGACCTCCACACATATTTTAAAGATTTATATCCACTACAAAGTACATTCGTTCATTGTTCAAGTAGGAGCCTAAGTTCTCAAATCATGTTCTCCATCGGAATACTACTATCGTATACTCTTATTCATAACTTTCATTTTATTTGATTTTGCTTAGGAATATCTCACAGTTGGGTTGGCAAGGTAACATCTTCCTATAAATGATGTCATAATACTTCCTTTCAACCTCTAACATGTAAATCAATGGAATCCAATCAAGAATAAATTTTTTTCATCATTCGAGTAAGAGCTTAGGTTCTCGTACTATCTTTATCATTAGTTTCTTCCTTTCTAAATCTCATCATTCACATAATCTCAAAACAACATTACACTCCATAATATATGTCGAATCCTCATGACTTTTCAAATATCGAAACACACAATTTCATACTTGGTCTGCCAGCTTTACTAGAAAACCCAAACCCAAATTTTTTTATGCTAACTTGCCCTTAATATATCAATCCCTTCCTCTCTTACTCATAACCACTTGAAAAGTTTAATCGCGGTTTGCATATATCATATACATTCTCCATCAATTCTATAATATGAACGTCATGGGACATTTGTAAGCATCATATTTTGTCTCTGTCTCTAAAATAACAGTACATCTAATAAGGTATTCACCAAAACTACTAAATCCATTATTTATACATCCCCAATTTCAGTCATCACATCAAACCAATATCATCATCACATCCCCAAGGTTAAACACTTACTTTCCCAACAATGTCATAACATATTCCTAATCAAGTTTCTTACATAGCTAACATCAAGCGTTCAAGCTCTTAATTGTTCACCATACCATCAACCTCAGATATTCAGAATTCCTTATGACTTAACCATTTTATCATCCAAAGTATTATATTCCTAATCGTCATAAAATCTCTAAACACTCATTACCTTATTTCATTAACACCTTTTATGTCTTATCTCGAACATCAAATGTAACCACTCATGCCTCAAAAGATCATTCACAAATCCTCAGTCCATATTACTCAAATAGTCATCAGTATATCCTCGAGCCATTCAATCATCGAACATTTTACATAATTCATACCAAGTAAGAATCTCATAATTTTCCATTCAGCATCTTATTGCTTAGATTTTACTAACCCAAAACTTAAGGTTACCAATCACCAAATATTATCCTCAAAAGATCATAAGTTTGAATTCTTATTTCTTAACTTGTAATGACCCAAATAATCCTGGACTTTCTCAACATCTAAATTCCCAAAGGATCATACCTAGGCGGTGCAAGGTCTAAGACTCTGCACTTCCGGCTATGTTTAAGCTCTGATACCATTCTGTAACGCCCCGGAAATACATAACCTTAATCGGCAGCGGAAGCTTAACTTAATCATGTGGGTTAGGGCCTACTATTAATATAATAACCTAAAATGGTAATTCATCTATACAATTGCTCATCATAAAATTATACTTGCTTCTCCATCATACAAAATATCCTAAACCTCATAGAATCATGCATAGTCTCCTCAAACACATCTCATTATAATAGCCATACTGCAACTGTTCTTCCATACCTAAAACATAAAACAAAACGTCATGAGCCGAGGCTCAGTAACATACTACCCTAACATCGAAAGGCATTTCAATTCATTTTGTTAGCAAACAGGGAGGAGAGAATAGTAAAACCATTTCGTAAACATATCAGATCATTTCATAAAATGTCATGAGCTTCATCATTATCTTTCCATCTTACATAACCATTAAATCATAATCATAAAACATTATCATCATTATTTATCGTGTTCATCATCATATATCTTTTACTTTGGTAACTTGGCTAGTACAACAGAAGGGACGTCTCCCCAAAAATATACAGAAAGGCGGCCACAACATAGGTGACGCTTTCGGTGCCCACATAATTGACAGAAAGGCGGTCACAACATAGGTGACACTTGCGGTGCCCACAGAAAGGCGGTCACAACAAAGGTGACTCTTGCGGTGCCCACGGGATACTGCCAAGAACCATCTTTCACTTAACTTTATCATGTTTCGTTTCTTTTACGTATCATAATTACTACCTCCGGTTTTTATTATTTGCAACGATTTGACATAAAGTAGAGAGGGAAAATGTCTAATCGTTGCAAATAATAAAAACCGGAGGTAGTACATTACATCATCGTAATCGTAATCGTAATCATAAAACGTAATCTTAATCATAATCATAATCATATTTTCATAACATTAAAATCGTCATACTTCATAGCATTAAATCATTTAATAAACATCATTTACATAGCAAACATTTCATATCCCGCACACCATAAATAACATAGCATAAACATCGTATAAAGCATCATAAAACATAGTTGGAAGGGGAGTGCGGGTGCTAGCAGTAGACGTTACCTGAATCCTGCTTACCAACTTTGATAGCCGGGGGAGGCTTGTAATATCCTTTATCCTTTAATCTAATTAAGAATTGAATAACGAGATCCATTACCATTTAACTAAGACTTGGGGTATTCTAAAATAAATATTCTTTCATAGGTAGGTGGTGTTATAGGAAGCGTTAAAACTTTATATTCGTTCTAATTTTCCATTATTAAGATTCTAATGATTAGTCAATGCTTACACTCCTATATTAATTCATTATAGTACTTATGTCATTACTTATAGGTCTTTTTAAACAGAATGTCATACTTAGGCGTAAATGATCATCATAGTCTTTGACTTACAACTCAAGTTTAATGACTTATGAATGCGATTTTCATTATTCCAAACTATAAGTACGTGTTACCAAATGAATATACTTTAAGTAAACCAACAATACAACCACATTATTATTTCTAACTTTTAATATGGTTCATAATTTAACTAAAGAGTGAAATTATTATCATTAATCCAATTACTTAAAACATTATCTCTAATATACTATAATAGTTGTTATTAACTTAGAAATTAATATAAAGTCATTTATACAAACTTAAGTGTTCCTAATGTTGATTCACAAGTTTTAGATTATAAGAATTAGTGGTCCATTAGAAAAATACAATCGGTTTAGACCAACTAATTAACTAAGAGGCATAGTTTAAAGCTAATTGAATTAATCTAGTCTCTATTAACCCAACAAGTTAAAGTTTAAATAGAACTAAAAATGGCTGAATAGAAAATTAGATTAGTTTTAGGCCCAATTTAATCTAATTGACAATGGGAAATAATTGGGCTTAAAGCCTTAAACTACACAAACCCAAAAATCAGAAAGTTTGGGGAAAAGAGGTACGTATTATACCTCTGTTTACACGCAGCGAAAGACGCAACACGGGGAAGATGGAGGTCGGAGCTCGCGAGCCTGCAACAGGGATGCTGAGGCGGCGACTTGGCGCGGGTTCTGGCCGCGGTGGCTCGCGGAGGCGGTGTAGCAGCACCGTGCAACAGTGCACAGCGAGAGAAGAGGGGAAACGTGAGAGAGAAGAAGAGAGCGTGGGAGAAGGGGAGTTTTGGTGTGGCGGTTTCCGGCGAGCACAAGGTAAATTCCGGCGAGCTAACGAGGGATGAGGCTTGGAAGTGAGTGAGTGGTATTTGAGGTGATTAACATGGCTATTTATTGCCATTGATGAACTTCTAGAAACTTGGAAGTCATTGTCTTACTTTAATAAATTTGAGGACAACAATGGTTTAAGAGAAGTTGTGGGAGAATTGCTCTCTTGATTGTGATTATGGCAGCATTTTAGTGGGTTGGAGAGAAGAAAATTTCACTTAGAGTTGCCATGTATGAGGAGGAAGAAGATAGAAGAAGGTGGAAGAAGGAAGGAGAATGGAGGGAAAAAGTCAAATTTGAGTTTCTCTTTAATACTACTTCCTTCTTTTCCTTTTCTTCTTTTTTTTTCTCCTATTTTCTTTTATTATTATTATTATTAAACCCAAAAATAACTACTCCTAATTCATACTTTGTATTAAAAGAGAAGTTTGTAAATGCTTTTCATTGTGATTTTTAATTATTCACTTGTTAAGCTAATCATAATTCATAACCACCTAATTAAAGTTATATTCTTCCCCTTTAAAAAGAAAACTACCTTAATAGTTTATACTTGTGACTTATAAATAGTTTATTCAATTCATGGCCTAATTAGTAAACATTAAAATAAATTTTAGTCTCTTATTATAATAAATTAGTTAACTAAGCATGTTTAGGTCTTCGGGATATTACAGCCTTTGGGTGTTTCGAGTCGAAAGGCGAATGAAGAGAAAAGTAGGCTAATTTTTTCCCCTAACACTTCAGATGAGTTGAGAGCCTTGTTCCAAGACATCTTGAATATCCAAGCTTTTGAAAATTTAGGGTCTTAACTTGGGCTCCCCTTCTCTCATAAACATCCCAACCAAAACAATGTTCAATTTGTGGTTGAAAAATTTAGAACGAAGCGCGCCATTTGAAAAAAACAAAGTTTCTTTCTGGAACCGAGCGCAAATTAGATGGCAGACACGGGTCTACCTTCCTCATGGTGCGCACTGTACAAAACGGCACAGTTTGTTATATTTTGAGGGACCTAATTCAATTTCTCTCATGTGCATGGCAAACGAGAGAACATCAAGTTTATTCCAATGAACATTGTAGTATAATGAACACACAATATTGTTGATTGAACAATTGCAATTTCGGAATGAATATTTACGATTTTTTCAAATTTCAAAATATTTTAAAGTAAAAAAACGAAAGAACATCAAGTTTATTCCAATGAACATTGTAGTATAATGAACACACGTTATTGCTGCTTGAACAATTACAATTTCAAAATGTAACATTTATGAAATTTTCAAATTTCAAAATGTTTTAAAATAAAAAAAACAAATAGTTGATTCTAATGAAAAATGTAGTGTAATGAACACATTATTCTTTTGTTGAATAAACAATTGCAATTTTGGAATGAACATTTTTGGAATCATTCCAAAATTCAATATGTTTAAGAATTTTTCAAAACTCAAAATTGCCGATGATTTCCAAAATTCAAAATTCAAAATCCAGAACATTTACGAATTTTTCAAATTTCAAAATATGTTTCAAATTGACTATTGTTCATTTGATTCATTTTTCAGTTCATTCATCCTAATACTTATTCAAATTGTTAGTTTGTTCATTCAAGTTATTTAAAATGTTCTTTCAAATTACTTATATGTTCATTGTGATGAATATATATGTTGTCGCTATTATTCTTTGTATATGAACAAATATGATTCTGCAATGAATAATATACTATCTATAATGAACATCCCAATTGAATAGTTATATAAATATCAAAAAAACAGTAATTACAAAAGATGGTAAATTCAAAATGTAATATGTACCCAAAGGCAGAAATGTAACCAAAATAATAAAGTATGTCCCATGTGAACATCAGGGCTTTACAAAAAAAAATCTATTGCTAACTAAAAACTGTTGAGTTCATTAAGAAGCACTAGTAGAATAATATCAAATTGCGGCGGTCAATAAGTGGGGTGTTGCTGAGGATTTAGCCGCGCTGCAAATAAGGGCGCAACAATAAGTAATTCTATTGTTGCGGGTTTTAACCGCAATATTAAAAATACAGGTCTATTTTTGCGGTTTCTTCCCAAAACCGCAGCAATATAGATGCAGAGCAGGGTAATTTATTTTTTCATTTCTCAAAGCGTAAATCTTTTTGTAGTTATAGTACAATTATAATATAAACATAGCTACAACAGTTCACTGCATGTTACAAACACCAATTACAAAAGATACATAAAACTAAGAAAAACAAACAAAAAAGAGAAACTAAATCTAAGAAAAACAAACTAAAAAACTAAAACGAAAAAACTGAGAAACAAATTCGAAAAAATACTAAGAAACAAAAAGGCTGCAAAATGTGAAACAGAAAAAACAAGAGATTGCAGGAGATAAAACTCACTAAGACGATTCGTTCGCCGCTTGTAGTTTGCAGTTGGAGAAACGGCGGCGAACGACTAGACGAGCGAGAAGACGAACCACGACCAACAACCAACGCTGAGATCTGGAGACCACGGGCTTCGCGTGATTGAGCGACGAGCTTCTTATGGTCGAACGACGAGTGACAGACTTCGAAGTGGTCGAACGACGAGCGACAAGCGTCGGGCTTCTTGCGGTCAAGGGACAAGCGCCGAGCTTCCTATGGCTGAGAGAAGAAACAGTACCGAAAAATGAATGATGAGAGAGGAAGGAGTGAGAGGGATAATAAGTGAGAGCGAGACCGAGTGAGAGAGGAAGAATGAGTGAGAGAGGAAGAATGAGTGAGAGAGGGAGATCGAGTGAAGAGAAACGAGAGAAGGAGGGAGAAGTGAGAGAGGGAGAATATGAGTGAAGTAAAACGGCGCCTAACAAATTCAAGTAACTATCAAACCCTAGCGCGTGTTTTTATAAATAAAATAAACATATTGTTGCGGTTTTCTGTGATAATTTTTTTTTTCAATATATTGTTGCGGTTATCTCTGATAACTGTAGCAATAGGTCTTTTGTACGCTATGCTTTTTCTTATCACGCGGTCTATTGCTGCGTATGTATGAGTACAAATGCAGCAATTCGATAACGACAATAAGGTAATATTCTACTAGTGAAGATATTCTTGCTTCTGAACTTCCTTCCTTTTCCGATTGATTTGATTTGTGAGATCTCGACACCGTAACGTATCCTTAGTTGTCTGATTTTGTCGAACTGAATTGATATAAGAAAGAAAAGAGCAGTAATTAAAACAAAATTCTTCAAATTTATCAATGAACATAATCTTTCAAACACACAATGAATATATTTTAATAATACAATGAATATTTCCTAGACACATAATGAATATATGACAAAATATAATGAGCATATGACTAAAATGATTTCAGTGAACATATGTTAAGAATACAATGAACATTGACCCAAAAATGTGCACTTTATACTTATAAGGTAAATTTCCTGAGGTACTCTTGAGGTTTGGCTTAATTCTCAAAATACCTTATTGAATTTTGAAGTTCAAAGTTTAAGTTTCAAGGGTACCTTAGGAAATTAATCCACTTGAATTTCGGTGTATGATAAGGGTATTTTGAGCCCAAACACAAAGTTCAGGGGTATCTGAGGAATTCCCCAAATGTGAGAGGTAATTTGAGAATTACGTCAAACCTCATGGGTACCTGAGGAAATTTCCCTACTTATAAATACTACAATAAACATCATATAATCATACAAAGAACATTCGAACAAATACCACACATTTGTAGACAAATATATGATAATTAATTCATGGAAAATTGATTATAATAATCCAACCTTTGGGTCGTTCGCTCAAAATAATCCCACCTTTTGATTATTTTTAATAATCCAACCTTTTAGCAATATTTGCTCATTTGAACATAGTCTTTTGATTTAATTCAGTGAACACATGCTAATAGGACAATGATGATCATATGCCAAAATTTATGTTATTAATACAACTAGTATGTGCCAAAATAATGAACATATGACCAAATGTACCAAACATTTGAACAACACACAATAAACATATGGCTATACGTAATGAATATATGATCAATGTGAATTCAATGAACATATTATAATAATACAACGAACATATATAAACAGTATAATGAATATTACCTGTTTTTTGCTGCACTCTTTTCCTGATGTCGAACTCATTCCTCCCCTTCGTTCATCGAGCTCTCTCCTTCGTTCATTGAGACATCAATTGTAAGATTGTTTTCATTTTTTCACAAACCACCATCAACATCATAAATCTATTTTGAAATGTTCACTAGAAAAGAGGGAAAAATAAGAAACGAAGGTTCAGAATATAATGTAAAAAAAATGTTAAAAACTCAAAAAGCTCATGATGATAAGTTGTTGTCTGGTTATCAATTGTTATTTTATTGAAAAGTAGATGTGATAGAAGTTAGTAGCTAGTAGTTAGTAAAGTAGTATTATTTTATTTTAAGGAGAGAGATTGTGGGCCATGGTTAGAGTTGGTGGGTAGTAGAAGTGGTATTATTTTATTTGGAGGAGAGAGTGTGTGGGCCAATGCTTAAAGGTAGAAGGATTAAAATAATAGTGGGTCATATCCAAAAATAGAAGTGTAAAGAGTATTCTTGGACAGATGAAAAATGAAAGTGTAAAGAGTATTCTGGGACGGAGGGAGTATGGAATACTAGCACGTACATAAAGTGAAGGACGTTTCATATTAAACAATCTCTCGTTGGTCCAATTTAAACATAGTTCTCGACACTCGCAACAGATAATTAACTGAAAAGGTGTATTTTCCGACCAAAAAGTCAAATTTTCAACCTTGACTTTCTTCCTTCCTTTTCTCATTAAATGGAACCAAAGAAGTTCGTTGTCATTAAACTTTGGTGAAAGGGAGGGAAAAACGTCATGGCCGTAAAATGTTGAGATGTGGTCTGAATTAACAAACAGAAGTAACATAATAGGTCTTTGAACAAAAAAGTTTTTATTAGGTCTTTAATAGATATTTTAATAGATCTTATCTGACAAAAAGTTCACCGGTATGCAGCAAACTGCCAACTTGCGATCAGCTAGGTGAACTCTGACTCTGAGTTGAGTAGGTCTCGATATCCGTCAACGAACAGGTTGAGAAACCTTGTTTGCCATCTTCTTTATCCACTTGTTCATAGTCAGAATTTGACTGTTTGGTGCAACTTGAATCAAACACATTCTCTCAAGCTGATTCAGTACAGTGTGACCCTGATCATTCACAAACTTAGTTGGTCTGTCTATACCAATTAGCTTGCGATTCTTCCACTCTTTAATAATATTTAGTTTAGAAATCTGATCATCCTTGGCAAACATATCTGCAGCGACGAGAAAGCAACGTTGGACAGTGTTATCTTTCAAACAATCATACCCAAATCTGAGCTGCTTCAGTATCTTATCCTCCTCATAATGGATGCTGCTGATGGTCCCCGTCAACTCATTTAGTCGGTTTTTCCATTCCGGAAGGTCTTTAATATTAACCATGGACCGCGCTATGATGATGATAGCCAGTGGCATTCTTGCACATTCATTCGCCACTTTTACAGCTTCTTGTTGGATCCTTCGTTCTTCACGATTCAAGAGCTGATGTTCATTAATTTCTCTGTTTCTGACTTCATACAAGAACAGCTCCTCTGCTTCTTTCTTCTCTAGTAAGTCCATCTTCAGAGTGAGGTCGCATTGCATCCTGTTACACACATCTCTTGACAATGTACTAAACACAAGGATGCATTTCGCATCACTATTTTCTGGAGTCATCTGAGACGGTATGCCTAGAAGTTCATAAGCTGGAAACTCATGTGTCACATTATCCAAGAAGAAAACTGATGGCTTGTCGGAGCCAATTTCCTGGAGTCTTGCCATTAACTTTCCTGCACTTCTGGCCTCATCGTGAGCAACACCGTTTTCTAAATCAACCCACATCCCATCTGCCACACGCTTCTGCAAGGCTTTGTTGTACTTTGTAGGATCATTCTCAAATTTAGGTGCTGTAGCCCAAAAAACAGCCTTGAAACCCTCCTCATCATCAAAGACTTTGTTGTAGAGGTGCTTCATGAGATTAGTCTTTCCAGCTCCAGCATGACCATATATACCGATGCATTTCACATTGCCTTCTTTCATGTCTCTGAATGCTCTATCCTGTAGCCCGCGAACAGTTTCACAGATATACTGATTCTCTTCCAGAGGTAACTTCTCGCCACGCATTCTAACCTCATCGTATGTCAGGCCTTCCTGTAGCAACTGGTTGGCCTTGTTTACAAGCTCCTGTCCTTCCTTGTGGTGTCTCTCAATGCTTGGCACCCACTTCATACGCTTCACTTTCCACTGCCCTTCCTGGCTTCCGTCTAACACCTTTTGTGCTGACACTATGTACCCTTCTGCTTGCTTGAAGTAAGCATTCAACACATTCTTGCGCTTCTTCCCAGGTTTTCGCTCCTCAGTTCTTGCTATATTATCCATGTACTCCATTTTCCCTTTCACTTCCTTCTGTACATTATTGAGCTCAGCGCGCTTCATGTCAACCTCCACTAAACGTCTACCCGATTCATATACCATTGGCACTAACCCCAATATGGCCCCGGCCATCTTTTCTTTATCTATTGAAGCTTCTTGATATATGCTATTCACTTGGAGGTATTCATAGTAAGCCTACACAATGGCCAATCATACAACTTGCATCCTTGCAGAATTGACTACAAAATAAGAGGAAACTGGATCACATCACACCGCAATTTTACTCCAAAAAATATTAAGCAGAGAGTACAAAAGGGAAAAAGAAATTTGGTCTAGAATTCTTAAAAATTGATTCTCACCTTTTAAGTGATCTAACAAGGGATTGCTAAGGAATTGTGTTAAAAGTATAACTCAAATGTGAGTTGGGAGTAGTTGTCCCACATTGAAGAAATAAAGAGAGGATCATTAACACATAGATTGGAGGGTTACCTATCACCAGTGGTTTTAGAATGGGCTACTCCAAGCATTATATGTGGGTCAAACTCTCATCTGGCGTGGGTTTGTGTTATCCCCAATGAAGTATTATGCACTAAAATATAGCATTATGTTGAAAGATTATCGACTTTTTTGGGGAGCTAATATAACTAAATTTTTATTACTAAACCAATGAAATTGAACAGTTAGTTAACCATTTGCTGAAAGACTTAGTAATAATAGTGAACTGTCAACTTCAGTTGTTTGGTTTTAAGTGAAACCGTTCAAAACCTTAATAGTTTAATGGCTCTGTTTGGCAATATTATTTGAAAATAAACTAAAACTGATAAGTTAACGGAAACTGGTAAGATAAAGCTGAAATTGATAAGGTGCTAAAACTGATAAGGTAGGTGATTAGCTTGCCTGTTTGACAAAATTAATTGCTTAAGTTGATAAATTATTTTGGCAAAATTAGTT
>CANSZD010000063.1:0-145000 GCA_947648045.1 Beta corolliflora | reverse complement strand
AGAATCAAGGTTGGCTTAGTTGGTTGGAGCCTTGGAGGCCCTCCTTTCGGAGCCTATAGGCTATAACAGGGGCTCGATTCTTGCCCTTTACAAAGTGAGATCCCCAAATTCGCTCTTCACTTGCAAGAAAGGATTTTCATCTTACCTTAAAAAAAGGGAACATGAACCAAGAAGAATGAGACAAAATGAAACATGAGCCATGTGCTTAAATAATAGAATCAGGCTTTATTTGTATAAAACTCTATAAAAAATAAAAATGTTGCAAGTATTAAGCAATGCAGATTGTATTACCTTGAGATAAGTATATTATCTTGTTGAGAATTTGAGATGAGATGAGGGAAAAAAAAGAGTGATTCATATTATTTAGACTTGTCTATTATGATGATTTAATCGATCCTAGTTCTTTTGATTAATTTTCAAAACTAGATCGTAAAGGGGAAAACAATTTCTATCTTCTATTTTCAGTTTTCAAAATGAACATGATTAGAGTAAGTTCGTTTAACTTTGAACTATTCTACCAAAAGGCAGAAAATGGCAATGATAACCAAATAACTATTAGTTAATTTGCAAAATTAGGCAAAACAGACCTTTTATATAACTAATTTTTGCGCGAAGAAACCTTTTATAATCCTTCTGGCAACTTAAGACCTTAAAAAAATTGGGAGATACAACTTTAGCCTATTTACGGCATTGACCAACTTAAATTACCTTATGTGAGAAGCACGTGCCTCATGTTTTAATGTATTCCACCATTTTTTCCTCACATAACCCTCTTAAATCAGTTTTCTCATGAGGAATTTAAGTGAGTCAACACTGAAAATCGATGGGTCAACTCCTACAAATAAGTTGAGGTTTTAAGTTGAAAAAAAATGTTTCTTCTTCAAAAAGTGGTATACTTTTTTTTATTTTCTCTGCCTCCTTAAATTATATTGTTGCGAAAAATTAAAAGGACGGAGGTAGTATATAAAATGTTTGTTTTAACAAATTTTGCTAATGATTTTCTTATAACATTTTTTTTAAAATTGTGCATATGGGTTTTAAAGTTATAAATAGTTCGTAGATACTTAGGGATGTCAATTGGGTGGGGCTCCGCACCCGCATCCGCATAAATTCCTATCCCATTCCCGCCCCACCACCCATTGCGGGGGGAAAATTTCCGACCCATCCCCGCCCCAACGAGTACCTAATTAAGCCCATCCCCTCCCACCACCCGCATGGGTACCGACACCCGCTTCGTACCCACTACATATCCACCCCACCACCCGCATAGGTACCGAACCCGCTTCGTACCCACGTCATACCCACATATTTATGTTTTGCAAGATAAAATTATTAATAATATAAGTATATAAATAAGATTTTAGTAATAAATATGCGGGAGGGACGGGGGGTTAGGCGAGGCGGGCGGGAGGGGCGGGTATAGCATATAATACACACCCGCTCCACCACCCCTTGCAGGTACGATTTTAATCCCCATCCCCGTCCCAGTTGGGCGGGGATGAGGCGGGTCTCCTACTTAGCCCGCCCAACTGCCATCCCTATATATACCTACATTATTACCTTTTATTGCTACTACAAGTATGCATGATCCCTACTTAATTTCAATATATGTAGTAATGATCATCAATATACTACTGTCAAGTTTAGGAGTTAAGAAAAGAGAGAAGACTACAGAATTATAAGATTAGAAACATTCAATTCTATCATTGCCAATTATTTTTGCTATTTCAATGGGAACAATACAAGGGGTTGAATTGTATCGAAGGGAAAAACGAGTAATTTTCACGGAATTTAAACAATAACTAGGTTTTAGTCCCGGACGATACTCAGGTTATTAACTTTTCATGTTAAAAAATATCATCTAATGTTGCATAACTTATTGGTTAGAACTTTAATATATTAACTTGAGGTCACGTGGTCGAATCTTATATGGCATGAAACAACTAAAGAGAGAATGCCACATGGAGCGTAGACTTGCTTAAGAACGCTTTTTAATATATTGGTATAGATGAGAGAAACAATGTAAAGACACAAGAGATGTTGCGAGGGAAAACTTCCTAGGTCAAATTAGAAGAAAAAACTCGATCCTAAGGGATTTTAAACTCAACTCTTTCACTAGCAATAGGCCCACCCTAAGTACAACATACTACCTCCATTTTTTAATTGTTACACTTTGACATTTTATACTATTCACAAATTTCATTTTGACTATCGTTTGTGATTTATACGTGAATAAAAACATAGTCATGTGAGATCTTGTTAGGTTCATCTTAACATGTATTTTATTAGTATATACTTTTTATAATTTTTACAAATACAAAACTAAAGATATATATCCTCACGGTTTGCGTTGGCGTGCGTGAAAAGTGTAAGCGTAACAATTAAAAAAAACGATGGGAATATTATACTTTAGTTCCTTCTCCGATCCCTTTCCACACGGAACACGAATCCCAACAATAGTTCCCAAAGTTGTTGCTTCTCTCTTAACTTCACTCAAACTCCTTTGATCTCTTGCTTCACTCAAAGCTTACTTAATACAAGATTTCACTCTAAATCTTAACCCTTAAACAATTTCAGAATATCGAATAAAACACTAAGGGAACAACAAGCAACTTAGGAACATTGATGCTTATTAGGAACTGCTATGACAACACTGACAATAGAAAACATACAACTCTAAAAACTTCTTAGTCACTAATATATCTAAATGATGATCAGAACGGTCTATTAATAGATACAAGTAACTCAAGGAGTTAAGAATGTTTTATCTCTAAAAAAACAAACCACTATAATTATCCTTTAGATATTAGGAACATTTATTAAAAGATAAAATCTGATTTTATTTAAACTTAATGATAAAACCGAGTTTAACGAACTAGAAGATAAGATCTAGAAAGACCAACGTTAGAAAATATTATTAATATTTCTCCAAGAGCAAAAATAAATAACTTAAATAAAATTACTCAAAAGACAAACTTAAGATTTGTTTTCATTTTATCAACAAAGTTAGAATATTTTTAAATTAAAAACTCTAACTATGCTTAAATAAACAAATCTATAAACCAGTTTTTATTTGCGGAGATATTCCTTTATCAATCGTGCCAAATAACAATTCCTATTTGGCTGTTGTTTCCAAAGCTTATAAATTGCGATGTTCCTAAACTTAAGAAACAACCACTTATTCCAGATTGTTGCGAGTTCCTTACAGAAGTTCCTAGGAGCATCCTAATGATCTTGGGAACTTAATTCACTTCGATAGCCTTCTTAAGTATTTAAGAATCCAACTACTCTTGGTTTCTTCAAAGCCCGTGATTAACCTGTTACACTAAAAACAACACTTGTAGAATATTAGATCATATTAGTTTGTCTTTGGTATATGTCATCTTCAAAACACAGGGTCAACAATATTGAAGTGCAATCTCACATGAACTCATAAATTGGTCCAAATTCTCCGTTTCGTTCATGGGTGTTTTAGATTAATTATTATATTGTTTTACATCTAATTGGAAGATTCATGCCACTTCCAAGTTTTAGATTAACTATAGTTGTATAATAGTTCCTCTGGTATTTCATTGATCTCTACTTTGTTTTCGTTTTTTTTCTTAATTCTTTTTACCTAATCCTGCTTTATTCATAATTTAGCTTAAGGAGGTTAGATATACCTCCTCCATTCTGAAATAAGTGAAACACTTCTCTTTTTTATGTGAATTTTTTTGTAAAGAAGTGTTTCACTTATTTCAGATCCAAGAAGTACAACATAACAATCACCTTGACTTATATTTTCTCTTTCATACTATCTCTGATGACACTTCCAAGTAATTAATTCACACTATCTCTCCTCTCAAGTGGTCCGTGCCTTGCACTTTCTTTGTTAGCTGGATCTAGAGTAAGTACTAAGTAGGTAGATTAATGAAAATCGAATCCGTTTTAACGTTTATATTACAAATATAATTATATATATATAATTAATAAAAATGTTAATAGTCAAGCACACAATTAATGGAAAAATTAATAGTTAACAACATATAAGAAAAATCATATTTTCCAATATTATTAATTAGAAATCTTCCCCAAGTTTTAAAGATTATTTTTTTTTTTTTATTTTTTTTTTTTTTTGGCTATTCTACTGGTATTTTTTTTAATTTATTCTTGTTTTTTTTTAATATATTAATTTAAAAAAAGGAAAAAAATTGAAAAATCTTAATTATAAATTCCTATTCTCATTAAAAAATTAAAAAACGGGGGATTACTCCATGCTAAGCTTTGCACACTAGCTCACAAGTGACAAGTCACGAGGTATTCTATGAGAGAGACATGAGTTTGTGTGGTTGTATACTTGTATATTCTCATTTCTGAATGATTGGATATATAGCATAAAATAACAAATAATCGTTTACACCGAAAAATCAAAAGCTACCCGTGGCTTGAGTTGAGAGTTGAGATTGTGGTTCTAGATTATCTGGGGAAAAATAGGTACTACTTAATAATTCAACCGCGTTTAAAGCTGAAATTATTGCTTTCACACTGTTAGTTGAAGAAGACATGCAGTGTGCGTTCTGCTTCCGGCGTAAAACTACCGAACTGAACCGAACGAAATTAAATTATAACCAATTAATAGTAATGATTATCATTTAGAACCGAACCGAACCGAACGGCCGAACGGAACCAGCGGGCGAACCAAACAAAATAAGTTGGGGAGAACAGGCCCTTGGTTTATTCTTCCCTATCACACGACGCAACATCTGTAGAAGAGAAATAATGAAGAAAAAGGGCACATTTAGAAGGTGTACATAAGGGAAATACGAAACACGAATTGATTAAGCAGTTTTGAAGTTTCGATTAAATCAGATCAGATTTTGGAGCTACACTCTTGGGTTTGAATGACTTGATCTATGGGTTTAATCAATTTAGCTTAACTCACATAAATTAATACTCCATCCGTCTCAAAATATTGTTCTTGTTTCCATTTTGGGTGTCCCAAAATATAGTTCTTGGTTTCTTCATTTAGTTCCACATTTTTCCGTAATTTGCCTAGAAAAACCGTGTCCCCATCATTTATTTGCTTCTTGAAATTAGTTTTTGCTTTGATTATTCAACCCAATGGTTACATTTAATGCTCTTTCACCAATTATTCTTCATTCTCTCTCTTAAAATCATTTTTTCCAATACCACATTTATTTAAATAAACAAAAAATCTTTATTATCCCTCTTAGATTCTACTTACTATAATTCCCGTGAAAAAATAGAATCAAGAACTATATTTTGGGACGGAGGGAGTACTTGTGATCGTCTGTAAAATATTTGGTAATTTAATTAATTATATCCTATATTCTAATTCAAATAGCATCAATAAAATACTTCCTCTATTTATTTTTAAGTACAACTTTTAACTAGAGGTGGGCATGGGCGGGGCCCGGCCTGCCCGCCCGGGCCCGCATCCCGCCCGGCCCGTTGTGCGCCGTGGGCCGGGGGGGGCTTTCATTTTAAATTTTTATTCGGGCGGCCGGGCACGGCCGCGCGGGCCCGGCCCGGGGCGATTCCTTTCTTTTGTTTTTTAGCCTAAAAAATCAAAAAACAAAAAAACAACATAAAACACGTGCCAGGCAAATTAGACGTGGACAAATTTCAGACACCCCCCCGCCCCCCCCCCCCCCGCCCCCGGCCCGCCCCGCCCCCCCCTTCCCCCAACCCCCGGGCCGGCCGCCGTCAAAAGACCGGCCCCGGCCCATGCCCAGGTCAACTTTTAACTTTGAAATAAGTTCAGATCAAATCAGAAAAAAAGTTCGGATTAGATCTGTAGACACATAATCGTGTCTCCCCATTTTAGGATCCAATGATAAAACATATCGCGACATTAGTTGGCGCGACCCAACGGAAGAGCAATCTAAATAACCAATCCAAAATGTGTTTTGAAATGATATTCTAAAGCCCAATTAATTGTTCATGATGATTAATTGTATTTTAAGCCCATAAATGTTTTAAATCCATTTTCAAAAGCCCAATCAAATATTTATTATTTTAATAAATATTGTTCATAATCATTTTCATTATCTTCAATCAAAAATCAGATTTTTAACCCGTAAAATTCCATCTCCGGAATTTTAGGGATAGAAAAGTATATTTGAAAAACGCGCAAAGAAATATGCTCGAATATTCCCGAATATGCGCCGGATGCGAGGGCTGCGCTCAGCGCGCCACGTGCGTCCATCACATTGGCCATATCGCGTCAGGCGTGCCAATGAGCGCCTGACACGTAGATTTTGTGACTCACACAGAGTCCTGCGTCAGACGCAAGTCTTGTGTGAGACACAACTTTCTTTTTTATCTTTTCAAAACGCGATTACACGTGCCTAAACCTGATTGGGCTGGCTGCGTTAGGCACACCAATGTGCGCCTGATGCGTGGACTGCGCCTGCCACGTAGGCTTGCGCCTGGCGCAAGGCTTGCGTGCAGCGCACGTCTTCTTTTTCCTATAAATAATACTCCGTGATTCCCCGAATCAAGGACGACTTTTCAGATTATTATTTACGCACACAAAAACTTCCGAATACTCCTAAATACACTTCGAATACTTCAAACACTCAAATACACTCAAATACTTTCAATACTCTTCAATACTTTCAATCAATCCGTTCTCACTGCGTTTTTGGTTTCACAATTGCTCCGCTTAAAGATCGTTGCGCTCCTCAATCTAAGCCGCATAGGTATAATCTTGAGGATCCTTGAATCAATTCTTTATTTTTATTGCTTTGAAGTTACTAACTATTTCTTTCATGATGTAGATCTTTAAGTAATAATCGCTCTCCTGTATATTCTAACCTCTTCTCTTCTTTCTTTTTATTTATTTTTCATTATTATTATATGCTTGCCTGATAATCATATGCATATTATATGATTGTCCTGCATGATTTTTTTTATCACCCACGTGTTATTATTGCTAAACAAGAACTAAATAATTGTTCTAATATTAATCAGATTAATTTGGACAACCTGCTAGGTTCCATGTAATATTGATTGCATAATAACTTGTCACTAAAAATAGTTTATTATGTGTTTCCTGAACCAATTTAGACTAAGTATTTTTTAGGGTGCTTAAAATATTATTTGATTATTCTTTGGCATAAAATCTGCAATGAATCGATATTTAGTAGAGGCCAACTTTGGGCGAATGTGGTTCATTATGACCATATTTGTACCCTCACCCCCGAACTCAATCTTTGGTTCATTTTGACCATCTATGGAGTCAGGACGGGAAAATCTATATTGGATAATTTGTCCCTATGATTTTCCTATATCCAATTAGGTTTATGATTATTCCTAAAAAGAATTATTGGCGACTTCTTTCAATACAAAACAATTTTTAATAAAACCTTAACAATGGGGTAGTCAAATCTAATACGCGCTCACACCGCGTAGGCGAAATAAAAACACACCTACAATTTGGCGACTCCACTGGGGAGGATTTTAGAAAATCAATTTTTTTAAATGAGTGGGTGAAACTTGAAAAATACGATTCATTCTTATTTTTATGCCTTTGAATAATATACAGTTTTGCATATGCATGGCTATTGTTCAGCCACCATAAGGACAATCTACCATGCCTCATTAGCACATGCTCTATGTGTGAGGTCACCCCCGGGGGGTTTGCGCTTTGTCCTTCTAAAAAGCTTTCTGAGCGATAGTGTTGGATCTTAGTCATAAGCAAACCTACCCAACCATGGCATTGTTCTATTGTTCCTGACTTGAGACTGGAGTGCGTCTTACACGTGGCCACCTCTTTAAGCAGGGGTACAAAGCGTGGGATCAATCTCTTAGTCATGGACCTTTTCAGCCTTAACCTAAACCTGACCAATAGTTGAATGTAGAACTGGACGTTAGGTTGAGAATTTTTGCATCCATGTTACCTGATATTTACGTGTGATTGCAATTTTTGCCTCCTAATATGCTTTCCGTCTGAAATTATTGCAAATCGCGTCTAAAACAAATCGTCGTTTTCGCCCGAACCTTCATTAATTTATCAATACGCGTGCCGCAAAGCATTGCGCCAAACGCATTATGTTGTGCCTGGCGCAATGCACCTGCGCCAGGCGCATAGGCTGTGCGCCGCGCGCACCAGTTGCATGGCACGTAACCTATTCGTCCCATGCTTATTGGTCTTTTGACCTTTGTTCAAAAATTTCATGCAAGGTCGAGTCTGTCCTAAAAAGTGCATCTAAAGTGGTCATGGTAGAGTTGTCATGCATATCTACCTCTTCCCATTTCATCCCTGCTATCCCTGTCAATTCTACCTTACCATATTCATCAATTTCAAAAACTTATATTTTTCAAAATCAATCCTACACCGTATTCTATTCTACCTTTTTCAAAAAACATTTACAAATCATCATACCACGACATTGCAAAAAAAAAAAAAAACTATTTTCAAAATTATTTCATCATCTTTTCCTAACGAAAGATAAAAACAAGGGGTTCCTTTCAAAAATGAATTTCGAAAATTCTAAGCCCATTCCAAATACATTTATTCAATCCAATCCAATCAATCCAATTCATTTGCATTCATTCTAGGCCAATATGCATTAGAATCCATTTTGCGTTCATTCAGGCCCATGTGCATTTCAAGTCCATATATTCACTAGCATTGAGTTGATCTTAGGCCCATATAAATCTTGTTCAAGTCAAAACCTAGGCCCATTTGCATCGTTATGTGAATCCTAGTCTATGTCAAGCCCAGTCCAAGTCTAATCCCAGTCTATTCCATTCTAAGTCCGATCCTATTCCATCTCCAACATCAAGCCTATATGCATCTCTCAGTCCAAGTCAAACCTATGTGTTAATTCATATCCTAGGTCTAGTTTGCATCTCCATGTAGGCACTAGGCAGTCTTCGGACTATAAAAAATCCAGTCTTAGGACTATAAAAGTTCATCCTTTAAAACCTAGCCTGCTTGCTCACCCGTAAGTTCAAGGTCTAGCATTCCTTAAGTCTATAGGCAATTGTTGTGTCTAGCCTGCTTGCTCACCCGTAAGTTCAAGGTCTAGCATTCCTTAAGTCCATAGGCATTTTTTTTTAGTTTATCCTGCTTAGTTTAATGTAAGTTCCGAAGTCTAGCTGTCTAGCTTGCTTGCTCACCCGTAAGTTCAAAGTCTAGTCGCCTAGCCTGCTTGCCTTAGGTTAAGAGTTTAACCTTCCTAGTTGTCTAGCTTGCTTGCTCACCCGTAAGTTCAAAGTCTAGCATCCCATAAATCCATAATCAATTTTTGAGTCTAGCCCGCTTAGTCTAATGTAAGTTCCGAAGTCTAGTTGTCTAGCCTGCTTGCTCACCCGTAAGTTCAAAGTCTAGGTGCCAAGCCTGCTTGCCTTAAATTAAGAGTCTAGTCTCCCTTATTGTCAAACCTTCCTTAAAGTCTAGCCTTGCTCACCCGTAAGTTCAAAGTTTAGTCTCTCCTAAACCCAATCGTAAAGTCCAGTCTGCTTGCACAGTCCAGTCCAGTCCAGTTCATGGCTGCATTTGCATATAGTTAGGCCCATGCTCCATCATGGTCAAGTCTATACTAGTCCAAAACCCATAACCAATTGCATTTCCATTTCAAAATCATTTTCCATTTTCGTTTTCATTCCCCATTTCCATTTCCACTTCTCATTTCTCATCTCCTATTTCCATTTCTCATTTCAAAAACGTTATTTCTTAAAATTCACGAGGTCCATTCGATTTCTGTTCAGGACAGGTCGTGAGATTATAACTTGGGAACGTCAAACTGCGAGGTAACAAGGTCGACCTACTCCCAGACTCGTCAAGCGCATCCTCACCTTTTCAGACGAATCCTCCGACTCCTCTGAATCGTCATCTGAAATGGGGGATACCAATGAACAACTTAGTGCCATTATGGCTCAACTCACACTGATGAACTCTCGTCTTTAGGAACAAGACAAAGAGATCAAGGCACTAAGGGAGAAGCTCACTGAGAAGACGAGCAAGGCGACACTCCACCACCGATCAAAACCAACACAGAACTGAGGTTCGAAAAACTCGAGCAATTGATCCAGTCAATTCATGCACTCGAGAGTCAGGCTCATGGCCATGACATCATTGATCTTGAACTAAGGGAGAAACTCCCTAAAAAGGTAACATTAGGTGACCTCCCAAAATTCAAGGGGGTCGAAGACCCATATGACCACTTGAGAGCGTTTTCCATCTCTATGGCTCTCAAGGGCATGAGCAAGGACCTGTTTGCTTATGTCTTTCCTTTAACCTTGGATGCACATCCATCCAAGTGGTTCAGGTCACTGAACAAGGCTAAGCTGAATGACTGGGACTACATCAGAGAAGAGTTCCATAAACAATACACCTACAATACTCAGCTTCCCGTTGGCCTTCGTGAGTTGGAGTTAACTAAACAAAACTCCAACGAAGACTTCGTCACCTTCCTTAACAAATGGAGGGATAAAGCTGCACAAATGATTAACAGGCCATCTCAGGAGGATCAAGTCCGACTGGTGATCCGTAACCTGCAGCCGAAGTATGGGGATCATATCAAGTTCCAACCTATAGAGTCTTTCACGAAGCTCTATAAGGTTGGCCTGCTGATTGAAGAAGAAATACAGGCCAACAAGAATAACGGTTCCAACAACAACAACAACTCTTTCAAGAAGAGTAACAATAGCCCTTTTAGCTCTAAAAGCAATGAGGTCAATGCCATAGCTGCTGAAAAAAGAGGCTATCAAAAGCCTCAAAGAACATTCGCACCTTTAGGCATGTCCTTAGAAGAAGCCTTCACTAGACTTCATGTATGGGGGGCACTTTAGCATATTGGCCCTACTCCAGATCCTGCTCCCGAGAATAGATCCAAGAGGTGGGATCCAAATGCCTACTGCAAGTACCACCAAGGGAATGGACACCCAACATCTGCGTGTTAGACCTTAAAGAATCACCTGCAGGATATGGTTGAAGACGGTAGATTGCCAATTCCACCTGCAGCAAAAGTCAGCAATAGCAGCAACCCCTTGGGTAGCACCTAAACAACATCGGGGCTTAGGCATTTAACGCTAGTTTTCTAGGTTGAGTCGGAGAGTCCATCCCCTAGCTCCTTCATTTCCTTCCTTGTCGAGTTTACGTCATCTAGGTTTTTATTTCTAATAAGCCTTGTTCTATTTATTTCTGATTAATAAAATAATTGCATTTTCATTTTCATTTTCATTGGCCTTCCATCATTTTATTTATGCTTCTAATTCAATGATGAAACTCAAATCACCTAACGAACTTGACTAGTGATTATAAAAAGATCTGAAATAAAAAAGAGAAAAATAAAAAAAGAAAAAGGACATGCTTTGGATCAGGAGTTATTTCCCTCTCCCTTCCATTACCTTTCATAAGCCATCCTCATGCAAACCAAAATAAAAAAAATCCCTTAAACCATCATCTCCATTAACCACAGGTCCACAAAAAAAAAAAACTTCAAACCTTCCAATACCCTAAACCAAACTTGTGTGCAAGCCTTACTACATAAAAAAATCAATGTCAGGCAAAAAATAATAAAAAAGGTGAAAAAAGATCAAAGTGCGAAAAAAAGCAAAAGCAAAAGAAAACGCACAAGGCAAAAAGAAAACGCACAAGGCAAAAAGAAAAAAGCCAAAGGCAAAGAAATAGAAAGTCAAGCTAGGGGGCTTGCACACAAGTTCTACCACTCATTCAAATCCCTTCGATTCATCAAACCTTTAATCCATACAATCCAAATCCATGATCCTCCATTAGCCCAACCAATTCAACCTTCATCTAAACCTCAAGCCTTAAACCGTTCAACCTTTCATCAACCCTAACTCCTTCTTCAAGGTATGTCCAAGCCCGTTAGGTTGAAAACCCGAAAGGACGGCTTAGGCAAAAGTTAGGGCACAAAAAAAAAATATATATAATAAAAAAAGAAATCAGATCCAGAACTACGAATGGTCTGATTCCGCAAGGATACGTAGGAATCCTCATCTCGAGGTCCGACCGCTTCAATAGAATAAAAATTAGTCAAGGTCTAATGATTTGACTTTATAGAGTTCAGGAGCATATTCGTTCTAGATCCCGGCATAGACTCGAGTCTGAACCTAGCCTCGTCAAAGCCTTTTCCCACCTATATCTATTTGAGTCATAAAATTAAACCCTTTTTATTTTTCAATCCAAGCTCTCCTTGTCTCTGAAGGACTCTCCGATAATTCCATGGTTTCTGGCGATTTTTGACTTTGCCTAATCAACTTCCCAATTGACAATCCCCAGTGACAACTTTCAACGATTCAAGACAGATCAAGTACATTTCAATATCAGATCAAATACATTTCAATTAAGGCTCAAGTCTAATTCAAGGCAAGCTCACCCAAAGTGGGAGCTTCCTACATGTGGTGGTTCCTCCGATTCAAATCAAACTCCCGAAGAGTTGTAATCTGCGGACCTCGTTTACGAACCCCGATCATTTACTAAAAATGATTTTCGAAAATCATTCTATCTATTTCTTATCAGTCTATCATTATATCATGCTATCCATCTTCTAGCTTTGCAAAATCCTGACCTTGCATTGCAGCTTTGCAAAACCCTGACCTTGCATGACGTGTCATCCCTTAGCTTTGCATAACCTTAATCCTTGCATTGCGTCTCATGCATCCTTAGAGAGTCTAAGTTTGCATTATTGCATCACTATGTGCTTTATCTGAGTTGTTCGCACCTATCTGCTAACATCTTTCCCTGCAGGTAATCAGATTGCTTGTAGTTATTGTCCTGCATACTAACTTTGTTTTGCAGAGACCGGCGGTTATAGATCAGTTCTAAACTGCAGAGCGTTTAGAATCGTTCTCCATCCCGACACCGCATACTTTGACTTTCGGTTTCCTGAACCTCAGTCAAAGTGGGGGCTACTATAGACACATAATCGTGTCTCCCCATTTAAGGATCCAATGATGAAACATACCGTGGCATTAGTTGGCGCGACCCAACGGAAGAGCAATCTAAAGAACCAATCCAAAATGTGTTTTGAAATGATATTTTAAAGCCCAATTAATTGTTCATGATGATTAATTGTATTTTAAGCCCATAAAATGTTTTAAATCCATTTTTAAAAGCCCAATCAAATATTTATTATTTTAATAAATATTATTCATAATCATTTTCATTATCTTCAATCAAAAATCAGATTTTTAACCCGTAAAATTCCATCTCCGGAATTTTAGGAATAGAAAAGTATCTTTGAAAGACGCGCAAAGGAATATGCTTGAATATTCCCGAATATGCGCCGGACGCGGGGGCTGTGCTCAGCGCGCCACGTGCGTCCATCACATTGGCCATATCGCATCAGGCGTGCCAATGAGCGCCTGACACGTAGATTGTGTGACTCACACAGAGTCATGCGTCTGACGCAAGTCTTGTGTGAGACGCAACTTTCTTTTTTATCTTTTCAAAATGCGTTTACACGTGTCTAAACCTGATTGGGGTCAATTTGCGCTCGCGTGAATCTTGCGCTAGCCACGTAGGCTTGCGCCTAGCGCAAGGCTTGCGTGCAGCGCACGTCTTCTTTTTCCTATAAATACTCCGTGATTTCCCGAATCAAGGACGGCTTTTCAGATTATTATTTAATCACACAAAAACTTCCAAATACTCCAAAATACACTTCGAATACTTCAAACACTCAAATACACTCAAATACTTTCAATACTCTTCAATACTTTCAATCAATCCGTTCTCACTGCGTTTTTGGTTTCACGATTGCTCCGCCTAAAGATCGTTGCGCTCCTCAATCTAAGCCGCATAGGTATAATCCTGAGGATCCTTGAATCAATTCTTTATTTTTATTGCTTTGAAGTTACTAACTATTTCTTTCATGATGTAGATCTTTAAGTAATAATCGCTCTCCTGTATATTCTAACCTCTTCTCTTCTTTTTATTTATTTATTTTTCATTATTATTATATGCTTGCCTGATCATCATATGCATAGTATATGATTGTCCTGCATGATTTTTTTATCACCCACATATTATTATTGCTAAACAAGACCTAAAGAATTGTTCTAATATTAATCAGATTAATTTGGACAACCTTCTAGGTTCCCTGTAATATTGATTGCATAATAACTTGTCACTAAAAATAGTCTTTTATGTGTTTCCTGAACTAATTTAGACTAAATATTTTTTAGGGTGCTTAAAATATTATTTGATTATTCTTTGGCATAAAATCTGCAATGAATCGATATTTAGTAGAGGCCAACTTTGGGCGAATGTGGTTCATTATGACCATATTTGTACCCTCACCCCCGAACTCAATCATTGGTTCATTTTGACCATCTATGGAGTCAGGACGGGGAAATCTACATTAGATAATTTGTCCCTATGATTTTCCTATATCCAATTAGGTTTATGATTCTTCCTAAAAAGAATTGTTGGCGACTTCTTTCAATACAAAACAATTTTTAATAAAACCTTAACAATGGGGTAGTCAAATCTAATACGACCGCGTAGGCGAAATAAAAACACGCCTACAAGATCAGATCAGAAAAATAAGTTCAGATCATATTAGATAAAATAAGTTCAGATCAGATCAATAAAAATAAGTTGAACTAAACATAGCCTAACTCTACCAAAAAAAGGTGAGAATTAATCCCTTGCAAAAGAAAAATATTTTTGATGACATTTAGGCCTCGTTCTTTTGGACTGTGAGAAACTAAATTGAACTAAAACTGATCTAAACTTAAACGAATTAAACTGAACTGGACTGAACTGAAATAATAATAATTATTATTATTAATAATAACAATAATAATAATAATAATAATAATAAAAAAAAAATAAAAAAATATTAATACAAAAATTATAATAATAATAATAATAATAATAATAATAATAATAATAATAATAATAATAATAATAATAATATTAAAAACAAAAATAATAATTAAAACATTGAATTGAATTGAGCTGAATTGAGCTGAACTGAATATAAGTCCAAAAAAACAGGTACTTAATTGGTAATGACTCGAGTAATCAAACTCTTCTGTAACACTATTTCAAGTTCAAGGTCTTTTATGTCATGCTGATGACCTTATATATAAATAATCAGATTTCATATGTTCTATTATGTCCTTGGATTGTCCAAACAATGTGGCATTGCTGCCGCTTGTGGGTGGTGCGCAAGGTGGTGGCGTTGCGCAAGGTGGTGGCGTTGCGCAAGGTGGTGGCGCTGCGTGGTGGTGGAGGAGCTATACACTCTAAACCCACTCAAATGAATGGTGTGGTGGAGAAGAGAAGAGAAGAGAAGAAAGAGAAGGGCAGTGGTGGTGGTGGAGGTCACTACCGCTTGTGGGTGGTACGCAAGGTGGTGGCTCTGCGTGGTAGTGGTCGTTGCTGCGCGTGGTGGAGGAGCTCCACTCGAATCAATGAAGGAGAAGCAGTGGAGGAGAGAAGAGAAGAAGCAATGCAGTGGCGCTGAGGTGGTGCACAATGCAGTGGCGCTGGGGTGGTTGATGGGTTTTAAATATATACCGCAAGGGCACGGTGTCTGTTGTTAGCAGAAACTGACAAATACAGGTCGATCCACAGGGAGAGGAGTTCTATAGATTTATGCTCATTTATTTAACTACTTCAAGAGAGAAATTTGATTGAATAATTAACAACTAAACTAGAATAAGCTAGAATATAAAAAGATGGAAGTTTAAAAAATAATTAAAAACCAAGGGCAATTGATAGGTCCACCATGCTTATACCAATTTAATCACTACAATATAGTTCCACAATACTTGGATTGAGGTTCGAATAATTAGAGTATTTCATTAATCCTACGGTCGGGCCTTAACAACTCTTAGATTAACATATGCCAGTACGGTCGCTCAACATAATCAGACCTACCTATTGTAACAAGCATCTAATGAGTATGATCTTTCAATTCTAACTCCTATTAGCCAAACATAACCCATCATATTGCACAATTACATGAATTAAACAAGCATAACAAATCAATACGAAATTACTCTAATTCAATCCGAATATCGAAGAACTTTAAACCACAATCAAATAGGTATAAACATGGCTTCCCTCTCTAAGCCCTAGAAATAGACTACTCACTCATGATAATAATAAACTCAATAAACATAATGCAAGTATAATAATTCATTAAAATAAGCAAAGAAAAGAAGAATACCGAATTATTGAAGAACAATGAAAACCAAATTAATGATCTTTATAATCTTCAAAGTAAAGTGTTCATACCAAAGTAGAGAGAGACTAAGTGTTTTTAAACCTAAAAACGCAGAAAATAAGATAGATTAATCGAAGTTACTAAAGCCCTATTTATTGTTTTTACAAAACCGGATAAAAAAAGGCAAAATTAACCTTCTGGAAAAACCGCCCGGTCGGGCGACGTGATCAGAAACTACGACAATGAAGGAAATTCCGCCCGTTCAACCGGGCAGAACCGCCCGGTCGGGTGCGTAAGCCGTTTTGGACTCTCTTTTGCCCGGTCAACCGGGCGAATCTGTGATATGGATTAGCGAAAATTCGGCTCGTCCGGTCCGGCCAAACCGCCCGGTCGACCAGGCGAGTGATGTTCCTTGGCTTTTGGCGTGCAATCTTCTCCCAAAACTCTTGTGCAACTTTCTGGATCTTCTATGAACTACATGTGACCATTGGACTTTCGTTCCACAACTCAAATTAAGGCTTTGGAGGCCTAATCTGTACAAAAACAGCTAACAAACGGATACGTGTCCAAACATATCAAATCACACAAAAACGAGCTCAAATGAGCTCAAACCGGCACTCAAAGCTAGGGGAATTTGGGTTAAATACTCTATATAAAATAGACTCATCAAAATCCCCCAAGCTAACCTTTTGCTTGTCCCTAAGCAAAACTACACAAACGAGTTATAAGATATAACCGTTTCACCCCATAGAAAATGCAGTTCGAAAGTATTAGTAGACTCGATCAAAATCAATCAAGAAGGCATGCATCATCATCAATCAATTATATCAAGCCAACGACCAATCACCGAGAAAGACAATCAAGCAAGGTCACTGCGCATATAATGCAGATGCTAAGATGGTGCTCACAAGGGGGGACACTCTTCTCTCATTTTTGTGGCAGGCAAAAGATGTGCCCGATCACTCTCCATTCCCACCATATGTCCCTTCCCAACTCACTACTCTCGTGTGTTTAGAAGGTAACATAATGACACTCAACCTAGTTCAGTCGACTCAGAAATGACACTTACTCTTTAACTTTGATCCATTGACTCACTTTCGATTTAAAAATGCAACACATAAAGATCAAGAGAACTTTTAAAGGTTGTAATGGGGCCGAGGTTAAGGGTATGGAAAGATTTGGGAATGTGGTGGATAAACCAAGCATGAAGGAGCATAGACTAGTAGAACTAGGCCAATGAGACCTTCATGACTTCAACTACTAACATCTCCAGCACTCACATTCACTTTCTCAACTCAATCACCATTTTCACTTTCCTTGAACTTGTTTTGCTTTTCAAACAACACTTTATTCAAAATTTTCAAACTTTTTGTTCTTTTTTCGTTCCTCTTTTCTTTATTTTTTTTTTCTTTCTTTTGGATTTGTTGTTGTTGAACATCCAATCTTTCTTTTTTCTAAACACGAAGTAATATGTCGATCATAAACCCATAGTGAACTAACTCCAACTAGCACACGCCACAACATACATAACTATCAAGATAACCCAATCACTCAACTAATGCTCCCCCAAGCTAGGCTTGGGACAAGAATCAAATAAGGCTAAGGGGCTTGTAGTGACGGTTAGTAATCAAAACAGTCAGAAGACTTCAACAGGGCTAGAGATGGAATAATGTAATCAATTACAACTCTGGAGCTATAAATTATGAAAAGAACGCCTCAATCATGTCAATCATGTATGCACATAAAATTTTCAAAGAGTATAGGATCAAAATCAAGATCAATGTCATAACCGAGGAACTAATCACACAACAAAGAGGAAGACTGGATGAAAGGTAAGCATCCATGGCTCAAGAAAACTCACAGTCTAACCAACTTAGCTCCACAAACAATGCAAGTGCCATAAGTATCATGCAATCAAGGGTCATGGAAGATTGAAAATTAACTCAAGACTAACAAATACTCATGCCAACTATCCTAGATTAAGAGTCCAAAAAGTCATTCAAAAATTTTGGGGCACAGGGAAACAATCATGCAACTCATAACTCATGTCAAGCTCGTATTTTTGGTATTTTTGCAGCAATATTTGATTTTCTTTTTATGAAAGTAATGAAACCAAACTAACTACACTACAGAGCAGTAAAAAGAGAGGGATGTACTTACAGAAATCCTCCCCCAGGAACTCGCGAGGGCCTCATTGCAAGAGAGAAGGAAGAAAGGACTCACACGTCATCGAGATATATCGGGGAAAAAACCGCCACCCGGAGTACTCGCATCACCAAAAGTAGTATGGCCAGAAGTACCATCCTTAGCTTGGTCAGTGGGGTCAGGGACCTGTGGTGTGTACCATGAAGGGTGGGTGGCATCATGGGCAACAAGCCCCTGGTGAAAGTAGTCATGGTAGATAGGGTACAGGGCATGGCGCATGTCGGACTCCACGGTGGTCAACCGTGTGTCCAAGGAAGTCAGGTGAGTCTGGATGGTAGCCTGACCAAGCTCAAGGCGGCCCATCTGTGAGGTAAGGGACAGTTGTCCCTGCTCGAGGCGGGTAAGGACCGACATCATAGGATCCATATGTGTGGAGGAGGAGGCTTCCCCAACGGGCTGCCTGTGGTAAGTTCGCAGAGGTCGCCGAGCAATGGGCTCTGGACCCCGCATAGGAAGGAGGTACGACCCCACACCAGGTTCTAGGCGGGTCTGAGCAGGGTCAGGAACAAGGATAGACTCCTTCTTAGCAATGAACCACCTAAATTTGTTCTCAGACTGGGCGGTTATCCATTTAGCATTGGTCATATAATCAATGCCAATCTCCGCGGGACCAGCTACAGCATTGCTAATGTCAGGAGTATAACCAAAATGAGCAGCAATAGCGGTAATGAGGTCACCTAAAACAATAGGTTGCCCCCTAACACTACCATCATCAAACAAGGCAGGCAAATTAGCGGCAGTCCGCTTCAGTTGGGACACAAACAGGTAAGGAAGGCACAAAGAGTAATCAAACTGTGGAAACAGATAACTACCCATCAAAAAAATCTCCTGTTTTTGACAGGAGTGGGGCTCAGCACGCCCAAAAAGTGTGAATCCCAAAAATCGTTGTAATTACCGAAGGCTGGGAAAATGGAGATGGTCTACAGTCATATGCTGGGTGTTAAAATCCTCATCACCTGTGAATGCGGTCCACAAGGTATTAATTTGAACAGTGGGAGGGGGGCGATGATCATCAGTAACAGGGAGGCCAAAAATAGCAGCTAATTGGCCTAATGTGAGTTCTCGATCCTCATTCATGAGGCGAAAACGGAGAACTTGATTTTTGTTGCCTACTTCTAATGAGCTCAAGAATTCAAGTGTAAGATGCCTCTATGTCCAGAAAAACATGCCAAACATTGTTCCCAATCCCAATTTCTCAAATAGCGTCTTAGTTTCACCATATATACCCAAAGCATGCAAAGAATTGGTATCAACAAAACGGGTGGGGATTATATTCCGATGTTTCAACTTTTCAAATCTTTGTTTTTGCTCTAGGGATTTGAAAATTACCTGCGGGAATGTCGGATCTGGCGGAATTTGAGTGCTTGATTCCCCTCTTGAGCTTTGCTTCCTCTTGCTTGGCCTTGACATGGTGAGAAAAAAAAATGAAGATTTTTGTGAGTGAGTGAATTGAAGTGGGATAATGAAGAGATGGAGGTTTTATGTGAGAAAGATGAAGAAAAGTGTTAGGAGAAGAAGAAAATTGAAGGAGAAGATGGAATTTGTGGATGGAGAAAGGTAGGATGGAATTTGGCAATGGAGGTTTTGTGGAGAGAGAGAGGGTTTGAGAGGAAGATGAGTGAAAGAGAATGAAAGAAGTGAAATTGGAAAAGAAAAGGGGTAGGCGGAATTTTAAAGGGACGCTGAAATGGGTTTCCGCCCGATCGGCCTGTCCAACCCGGTCGACCGGGCGAATTTTTTTTGTCCTTTGCCATTTTTGTTTTTTTCGCAGCGCTGGCACGGGTCAGGTGTGAAGCTCACGCCGCCCGGCGCAAATCGCACAGTCGGCCGGAAATTCAATTCTTCAAGACTCTAAAGACATTCCGCCCGTTGGCCAAGGCAAATAAAGCCCCGAAATCGCTTGCGCGCCCGGGCGGGCGGCCTAGCCCGGTTGACCGGGCGAAAATCACTTCTGAAATATTTTCGTGCCCTTCTTGAAATCAGCTGGGCGCCCTATCCGGCGAACTCGCCCGGTAGGGCAAGTTAAGAGGCCCGGTCGGGCGAAATGGCTTGGTTGACCGGGCGGCTTAATTTCAAGCCATTTTTCCATCAAATTTTTCCCATGTTATGATATTGACCCCCTGCACACACTAAACTCGTCCAAATATCAGTACACTCTCTCTCACCTCTCTAAAAAAAATATAAGAAAAGTAATCTAAACTAGTAAAGAAAAAGAAAAGTAAATACGGGTTGCCTCCCGCAAAGCGCTGGTTTAGAAAGGTCCCGCACGACCATAGTACCTCAGATTTCAAAGTGAGGGAGCATCGAAGTAGATGACCTCTACTTGGCCTATGAAAGCGCCCTCATGGTATAGTTTCAGACGCTGACCATTCACTTTAAATTTCATCCCCTCGGCATTAGCCACTTCAATGGCTCCAAGTGCCTTCACATCAGTGACAACAAAAGGTCCAGACCACTTTGACTTAAGCTTTCTAGGAAAAAGCCTTAGTCTCGAATTGTATAATAGAACCTTGTCATTAACATGAAACTCGCACTTCTCGATCATCTTGTCATGAAACTTCTTTGTCTGCTCCTTGTAAAGTTTGTGGTTCTCATATGCTTCCAGTCGAAGCTCATCTAACTCATTCAACTGAAGAAGTCTTGCCTCACCTGCAGCCTCTAAATCCAGGTTAGTTTCTTTGACTGCCCAAGCGGAGAGATACTCCATTTCAACTGGCAAATGACAAGCTTTGCCATAGACCAACCGATATGGAGTAGTGCCTAGAGGTGTCTTAAAAGCAGTTCGCAGTGCCCACAAAGTATCATCCAACTTTTGTGACCAATCTTTTCTTGACCTGTTGACTACCTTCTCTATGATGCGCTTGATCTGACGATTGGAGACTTCAACTTGGCCACTAGTCTGAGGATGATAAGCCAAGCCAACCTTATGAGTAACTCCATATTTCTTCGGTAAAGCTTTGAAGGTTCTCTGATGAAAATGAGACCCGACATCACTGATCAAGACTCTCGGGACTCCGCGAAAAATAATCTTCTTGAAGAGCTTCATGACCACCTTAGAATCATTGGTAGGTGAAGCCACAGCTTCAACCCACTTAGTCACATAATCCACAGCTACCAATATATACCTGTTCCCACAAGAAGAAGGGAAATGTCCCATGAAATCAATGCCCCACACATCAAAGGGCTCAATCTCCAAAATTCCCATATGTGGCATCTCCTGTCTCTTTGAAATATTACCCGTTCTTTGACACTCATTACAAGAAAGGCAAAAGGCACGGGCATCTTTGAAAATAGTAGGCCAGTAGAACCCACTCTGGAGAACTCTATAAGCTGTGGCCTGTGAGCCAAGATGCCCACTACAAGGCATACTATGACAGTGTTGTAGGATTCCAGCTATCTCCCAATCAGCAACACATCGTCTGAACAAGCCATCTGAGCACTTCTTGTATAAAAGTGGGTATTTCCAATAGTAATGCTTAGCATCATGATAAAACTTCTTCTTATTGTTGGTAAGTCAAATCGGAGGATGAGAACCACCAACACAATAGTTAGCAAAATCAAGCATACCATGGGGATTGAGTAGACACAAAGAAAAAGATGATCATCGGGAAAAGAATCATCTATGGGACCATCAAGCACTTGACTCAAATCTCAATCTGGAGAGATGATCTGCAACGACATTCTCAGCACCCTTCTTGTCACGAATCTCCAAATTAAACTCTTGTAATAAGAGTATCCAGTGAATAAGTCGTGGCTTGGCTTCCTTCTTACACTAGGGGAAAAAAAAATAAGGGCTGCGCTGGAAGGGCTGCGTTTTTAAAAAAACGCAGCCCTTCTTGTATGAAGGGCTGCGGTTTTAAAGGAAACCGCAGCCCTTTTAGGGGGCGTTTGGTTCATATGATTCTGGTATAAGGTATGGGTTTAGAATGAACAAAACCCATACCTAGTGTTTGTTTACAAAATTAATAGATTTAAAACCAATACCTCAAACCCATAAGGTATGGGGTTTAGAAACCCAAGGGGGGAGGTGGGTATGGCTCATACCAATACCTCAAGCTATCAAATAGAAGAAAATATTTCATTCCCAAATAAAACCAAACACATGGTATTAGGTATCAAGTTCCAAACCTATACCATCTTGATTTCATTCCTGATTTCAAACCCATACCATTATATGAACCAAACGCCCCTTAGTGAAGGGCTGCGGTTAACAAGAAATCGCAGCCCTTCATACAGTATGAAGGACTGCAATTTTAAAGCTAACCGCAACCCTATTAGTGAAGGGCTGCGATTATCCCAAAAACCGCAGCCCTTCATAAACGAAGGGCTGCGGATTTTAAAAAAACGCAGCCCTTCATCACTTCAATTTTTTTTTTGATATGCATTTTGTGCGCATGCACAGTGCCCCCATTTCAATTTCCCTCCCTCTCACTCTCACTCTCTCACCACCAGCGCGAACTTCCCCTCTCACTCTCTCACCACCAGCGCGAAACCCTATCTCCACCACCACCACTCATTTCACGCACCACCGCCACGACGACGCACCAACTTTATTGACGCCACCACCAGTGCCCTGCCCTCCACTGCATTGACGCCACCACCACGCACAACTGCACCACCTTGCGCACCACCTTCTTCTTCTCTCCTCCACTACTGCATTGTTTGTGGATCATCCCTTCTCTCACTCTCTTTCGGTAAATCCCCTCTCACTCTCTCTCCTCTTTTATATTTCTCTAATTTTTGTTTAATTTCATTGGATTTTGAAATCAACTTCTATTTTTTGTTGTAAAATGTGCTTGTATTAGTCGAATATGTGATTGTAGGGGGTGGGGGAGGGTGGGTATGGGTGGGGGTGGGCAGGGGGTGGGGGGAGGGCTGGCGAGGGAGTGGGGAGGGCTGTAGATGCTGGCTAGGGGGTGGGGGGAGGGCTGGGGAGGCCGGACGAGGGGGGGGAGGGGCCCAATGGGGGGGAGGGCGTGCAGGGGGTGGGGGAGGGCTGGGGGTGCTGGGCAGGGGTGGTTTAACCTTAAATTCTTTTTTAACATGATTATATGAGGTATAATGTACCTATTGTGTAGAGTTTTAGGCTTGCATTTGTTGTTGGTTGCATTTCGGGAACGAAAAGGTCATTTTAGGCCTAGTTTTGCCTTCTCGCTTCCAAAGCGTACTTATCGAGTCATTTAACCTTAAATTCTTTTTTAACATGATTATATGAGGTATAATGTACCTATTGTGTAGAGTTTTAGGCTTGCATTTGTTGTTGGTTGCATTTCGGGAACGAAAAGGTCATTTTAGGCCTAGTTTTGCCTTCTCGCTTCCAAAGCGTACTTATCGAGTCATTTAACCTTAAATTCTTTTTTAACATGATTATATGAGGTATAATGTACCTATTGTGTAGAGTTTTAGGCTTGCATTTGTTGTTGGTTGCATTTCGGGAACGAAAAGGTCATTTTAGGCCTAGTTTTGCCTTTTCGCTTCCAAATCGTACTTATCGAGTCATTTAACCCCAAATTCTTTTGAACATGATTATATGAGGTATAATGTACCTATTGTGTAGAGTTTTAGGCTTGCATTTGTTGCTGGTTGCATTCCGGGTACGAAAAGGTCATTTTAGGCCTAGTTTTGCCTTTTTGCTTCCAAATCGTACTTATCGAGTCATTTAACCCCAAATTCTTTTTTAACATGATTATATGAGGTATAATGTACCTATTGTGTAGAGTTTTAGGCTTGCATTTGTTATTGGTTGCATTTCGGGAACGAAAAGGTCATTTTAGGCTTGCCTTTTCGCTTCCAAATCGTACTTATCGAGTCATTTTTTTTAATTTTTGTTGATCTAACTCCTAACTTATTAGTATGTAACTATGTGCAAGGGGGCGGGGGTGCGAGCTATGGGGAGGGGGGGAGGGTTCGTGCGGGGGTGGGCATGCGGGGCCGTGCGGGGGTGGTCCGGAGGTGGGCGGGGGTGGCAAGGTGGGGGGCTGTGGGCGGGGGGTGGGGAGGGGCGCAGTGGGGGGAGGGGCGTGGTGCAGGGGGGGGAGGGGCCGTGTTAGGGGTGGGGAGGGGGCTAACCGTGTGCGGGAGGGGAGGAGGGGCGCGGCAGTGGGATCCGCTCCTCCCCACCCCACCGCACACCCTCCCCCCGCACACCCCGCACACGAGACCCCCTCCCCTCCCCCCCCACACCCTCCCCTCCCCCGCACACCCCTCTCCCCCACCGCTGGCCCTCCCCTCCCACACCCCCCGCACACCCTTCCCCCACACACCCCTCCCCCGCACACTCCTCCCACGCCGACACGCCTCCCCCACTGCCCACCCCTCCCACACCCCTCCCCCCACGCCCCCCACCGCCGGCCCTCCCCTCCCACACCCCCCCCCCCACGCACACGCCCCCCCCCACCCCCCCCCACCGCACACGCCCCCTCCCCCCACTACCGCCCCTCCCCCACCGCACACAACCCCTCCCCCACTGTTGCCCCCCCCCGACCGCACACCCCTCCCCGCACACCCCCGCACACGCACCCCCATCCCCTCCCCCCCCACACCCCTCCCCCCCCCGCACACCCCTCCCACACCCACACCCCTTTGTGGCAATGTGAATTTTAATTTTTTTTATATTAATGCATATATTTGTACAATTTCGGGAGATGACGGAGGTGCATACGGATAACAACACGAGTGCTTGCTTGAACACACTACCGAGGATGAGTCTTTCGATGCGAGAAAGGAACGGGGTAAATTGGCTCGATCTTGCCGTGAAGAAACAAATGCACAAATGCCTAGGAAGTCATTGGCTACGAAAAAAAGAAAAGGAAGGGGACCTACAAAGTCACTAGGGAAACACACAAATATGACTTTGGAGTACGATAATATGGGTCAACCTTGTGGAAAGTGGCGTCAAAAGTATGGCATGCAAGTTGGCATTTGCATGCATAAACTCTCCATTCTACACTCATGGAAAGAGGTGCCCGAGGGGTTGAAGCGGTATCTATGGGAAGATACTATGGTAAGCTTCACGTACAATAACGTTTAGTTTCTTAATTATATAGTTAAATATTGTAATATTACTGATAGCATATAAATTACAACATTTGCGAAAACTAATTTCTGAACTGCGTTTTTTGTAGAATCAATTCAATATCGAAGATGATGAAGCCAAGAAGAATGTATTTCTATCCGCGGTTGCCCAGAGATTCAGAGATTTCAAGGCTAAGTTAGTGTCTGGGTGGATCACTAAGCGGAGGAAAGTAGTAGGAACAAAGAAGAAGAACATCTACGGCGGAGAAACACAAGCCGGTCGTGAGGCTTCACCGGAAACATCATCTGGACCATCCAAATTACCATTTCAGATATGGAAAACGATCAAACCTGAAGAGTGGGAAGCATTTGTTGCCAAAAAAAAACCCCCACAAGCTATTGTAAGAATATTTTATTAAGATTTAATACCAGTTAGATCCAGTATTATTGTATAACACCGTACCTAACCTTTGTTTATAATTAATTGTGTGTTTTAGGCAAGTCGTGAGAAAAGTAGCGCGAGTGCAAAAGCTAGAAAGTATTATCATCATTTGGGTGCTCATTCGTACAATGAGGCGAGAGAGAAGTGGATGTTCAGCCATTACCCACACTAGGGTCGACAACGGCAACGGGGACTAACTCAACGACAGTTGCACAGCCTCGGCAACCAGATAGAGTCCTCGATTGGTGGTGTTCGATGCATGGGGTTGATGCAAAGGGAAAAAGAGTCTTGCCTGATCCCGGAACACAACAGATAGCCAACGCCATTGTAAGTACAGATTAATATAAGTTATACATAATATAACTTGTGCGCTCACGAGAATTTCTCTCTTATCCTTATGTAGATTGGCTTGAAGGAAAAAGAGGCAACTGGTGAGTTTACTCCTAAAGGGCACATTGATGCATTGCACAAAACTTTAGGAAAGGACCACAGTGGACGCGTGAGGGGCGTAGGAGGTGTCCGCCTCGGTTTGAGAAAGGTATATGGTGATCAATACACTACAATGAACAAATTGAGTGCAAGTAGTGTGAATTCGGCAGCGTCAGTAGATGTGGAGGCTATGAAAGCTGCAATTCGGGAGGAGCTCAGAGAGGAGATGACACATAATTTTAACGCCATTTTGGAGCAAATGGGTTTACCGACTTTTGCTGCATTAAAGAAGGGTAGTGATATTACACCTAGCCAGCCTGATCCACCTGTAGTACCCGAGTTGAAGGTAATCACTTAATCCCTTTGCTTTGTTAAACAACTATTGTTCTTAAATGCATGAAATTCTTACTATATATATGTTGTTTCATAGACTAACTATAAATAGAGTTTTTTTTACAGGAAGAGACATCATGTGAACTATTAGCTGGAGGAGATGGTTATGATAGTTTCATTCTCGTAGCTTATGGCCATGCACAACCCCCTAGTGACCGAGTAGGATTGCATAACCAGTTAGTGGATGATAATCACTCACAAGTAGAAAAAGGACGATTTGCGTCCCCCCAAGTGCGTCGCACTACAACGAAGACGATGCAAAAACCTAATTTGCGTCGCATGGGAGCCAGAGTGCGACGCAAAACAACTGCTCACAAAAATATCGAGGCCCTATCTGCGTCGCACGTCATGAAGGTGCGTTGCAAAAGGTTGATTTGCGTCGGACGAAGAGGTCCATGCGACGCAGATGTGTTGGGCTTAAAATAACAAAAAAAATGATATTGCGTCGCATGGGCTAGAGTGCGACGCAGATAAACTCCCAACATATAAAAAGCCCACATTAACACTTTGCCTCTCTAAAACCCTAGATCTCCGCCTACTCTCTCACTTTCTCACTCCATTTCGTCCGTTCACTCTCTCCATCTTCTCACTCCATTTCGTTCGTTCTCTCAGGCCTCCCCATCTCCGATCCATTCGTTCCTTCGACCCTCTCATCTCCCCATCTCAGGCAACTCGAAAATTCACGAGCAATTTTCATGGCGAAGCACCATGGCTCCATCTTCGTTCCTTGGACCATCTCATCCTTCGACCTCTCTCGATCTGTCATCTCTTTCATCCTCACCACCATAGCGAAGCAACACGCTCCATCTTCGTTCAACGAGAAATGCGCTGACATCCATGGCGAAGCAAAATACGAATGGTTAGGGTTCTGATTTCAATTTTTTCTCGATTTTCGTAAGAATAATAAGTCTTCTACTAATTTCGTTTCGTCATTATCATAGTCGATGAATTACATCAGTTTAGTGCTCAACTTGAATTAGGATTTTGATTTTTTTTATCTTTTCTCATTTCAGCAATTTCCGTATTGTGCTTGAGTATGAGACACGAGCAGCAATTGATAGCCAAACAGGAAGAAGACATCAGTTTTTTGATTTCAGCAATTTCCGTATTGTCTGTAATTTTCTTTTTTGATTTTCAGTAATTTTCTCTTTTTAATTTTCTGTAAATCATGTATTTTTTTTAGTTTTTTATTTGTAGACGGATGACTTGGATTTTTTTGCAATACAACTTTTGTTTGGACACAACGCAGATTCATTTTTGCAATACTGTAAATTTAAGTTTTTCATTCTGTTTTAGATCCTGATGTTTGAAGGATGCAGAAATTTTTTTTTTTTAATAAAAAAGGAATGATTTGCGTCGCACATAGTGACAGATGCGACGCAAATTCATTTTTTTTAAACAAAAAATACCTGATTTGCGTCGCACATAGTGATTCATGCGACGCAAATCACTTGAAAATGGCTGGGGTTCACGGGTCATGTGCGTCGGACATCGCGTAAGTCCGACGCAAATAGCTCTTCTTCTGCGTCGTTTCCTCATCCGACGCTGATCATGTCTCTCGATTTGCGTCGAGACCTGTGCCGTCGGACCATTGTCCGACGCAAATGATGGTTCCAGGTCCGACGCAAATCGATGATTCTGTACTAGTGACTATATGGTCACCGTCAATGAAATTGTGTCAGGTTTCAAAGAATTACCTCTTCCGCTGCCGAAGCCAGAAGTTGGTCTATAATTACTGAATGATGCCCTTGGCAGATATGTTCTGTGGCCGCGTGCATTGGTGCGGTTTTCAGATGAGGTACAATGATTAACATTCATATATATATATATGCGTGTTTTCTTTTATAGTTCCTATGATAGTCAGTAATATCTTTACTTTTAACTAATTACTAGGTTTGGGGGAAGGCCGACTCACATGACAGGAAGGGAAAGAAGGCATGTTCACCTTATAAGAAAGCAAGTTTACGTGATGAAGGTGAACGAAATGTGGTGAAGGGAAATGTTTCTATGACAAAGAATCCACTTATTATCGATCCAGAGGTGGTGCGGAGCCTTAGTATTCCATGCTTTTGGTTATATGAGTGCGCTAGCGATTTACCCGATGAAAGTGCAATTGAGGTTCCTTTGGGGGAGCAACAATTCCACTACTTTGAGGAGTCATCGACATTCATTTCTAAGGTTGATATTAAAGTAATCTTATGTGGGGTAGAGTTGAATGTTTCCATGATACAAACATTCATGAGGTAATACATAAGTATATAAATTAAATATACATATACATATGCCTTAAGTAGTTTTCAATTCAACTTCCATAATAAGTAAGTTTACTTTTAATCAATATAATTTCTCAGGTTATTATACAACGAATTGATTGCAACATCTAGTGATGAGTCAATGTTTAGTTGGTTATGTCCAAACATAATACGAGATGACAATTGCTTACAAAACAAAGCCGAAGTGAAAGGGTATCTCGATATGAGTTTCAAAGCATCATCTCGTTTTGGATATCATCAGATCATTCTTGTTCCGTATATTGAAAAGTATGCTTGTTAAACTCGCTTTACTTTTATTATTCGATATTTAAATTGACCTAGTAATTGTTCTACGATTAATATTAATAACTATATTTTCTTGTTGTAGGGCTCATTGGACACTGCTTGCGATATGTTTGTCACGTAACGAAGTCTACCACTTTGATTCTTTGCGTCGACAACCACCACGGACCTTACTAATCAAATCATTGTTAAATAGGTAGCCTAATCGAAACTCACTATATGCGCACTTATTAATATTACACATTATTCATCATCTTTATATATATAAACAGTTAGTACATCTAATCTTATAATAATGTATTGATGTAGTGTGATGAAGCATATTAGTGGAACATGACTTCGAGCACCAAAAGCTCCTATTTGGATATCAGTCGAGGTAACATGACTAATTTATTTATCCTTATATAGAAACACTTTTAGCCACATACTACACATCTAACATGAATGTCATTGGATGCATCCTTTGGTGAACATTTAGTGTCCGCAACAAGATGATGGACTTGCATGTGGCTATTACGTGCTGAGGTACATGTTAGATATCGTCAACCATTGCACTAACGCCGATGATCTTCAAAAGGTATGTAACTTATTAGTATATGTTAGTTTAGATTCTTAGGCCTATTTAGGAACGAAAATGTCATTTTTAGGCCTATTTTTGCCTTTTACGCTTCCAAATCGTATTTATCGAGTCATTTAACCCCAAAGTCATTTTGAACATGATAATATGAGGCATAATGTAACTATTGTGTAGATTTTTAGGTTTGCAATTGTTGTAGGTTGAATTTGGGAACGAAAAGGGCATTTTAGGCCTATTTTTGCCTTTTCGCGTCCAATTCGTACTTATCGCTTCATTTAACCCCAATTTCATTTTGAACATGAAAATATGAGGTATAATGTAACTATTATGTAGATTCTTAGGCTTGCATTTGTTGTTGGTTGTATATCGGGAACATAAATGTGATTTTAGCCCTATTTTTGCCTTTTCGCCTCCAATTCCTGTTTCTCGAGTCATTTAACTCCATTTTCTTTTTGAATATGATAATATAAGGTATAATATAACTATTATGTAGATTCTTAGGCTTGCATTTGTTGTTGGTTGTATATCGGGAACATTAATGTGATTTTAGCCCTATTTTTGCCTTTTCGCCTCCAATTCCTGTTTCTCGAGTCATTTAACTCCATTTTCTTTTTGAATATGATAATATAAGGTATAATATAACTAGTGTGTAGAGTTTTAGGCTTGCATTTGTTTTTGATTGAATTTCGGGAAGGTATATGTCATTTTTAGAACTACTAACTACGGTAAATGATTAAATTCTTATATTATGTGTTTATTCCTTGGTTGTTTTGCAAGGTTTATATGAATAACACACCACGTTTGAGGGCCTTCACCACAAACGAATTACATGAAGTTCGGGATAAGTTGGCGTCCCACATTTGTGATGATTGCTTATGATACATCTACTAGCTTGTATCAATTCTATGTACACTTTTTACATTATTAAATATACATATTTAAAGTTAATTATTACGTTCAAAACCTTGTCATATATTATTGCAATTTGATCGGTTTTTTTTTTTTGTGTCGAAGGGAGGTTGTGGGTGGGGGGTGGGGTGGGGGCCGCCATGGTGGGTCACTGGGCCGGGCTATGGGGCTGGTTGGGTCTTGGGGTGGTCGGGCAAGAATGGGTGGAGGAGGTGGCCGAGGGTGGGCTAGGGTGGGGGTGCGGGGAGTGAAGGGGTGGGGGCTGGGGTTGGGGGCGGGGGTCAGGCGGGCGGGGAGGGAGTGCGGGGTTGGGCCGGGGTGGGCGGGGCTTGGGGGGAGTGATGGAGGTGGGGTGGGGGCGGGGGCTTGGGGGGGGAGTGTAGGGGTGGGGTGGGGAGTGCGGGGGCGAGCCAGGTGTGGGGTGGGGGTGGGGGGTGCTAGGGTGGGCGGGGGTGGGGCTGGGTGCGGGGTGGGGCCGGGTGTGGGGGGCGGGGCGGCGGGTGGGGTGGGGTGGGCGGGCGGGGGTGGGCTAGGGGCGGCAGGGGTGGGGTGGGGGTGGGCGGGGTGGGGCGTGCGGGCGGGGGCTAGGGGTGGGGGGGGTTGGGGTGGGCGGGGGCAGGGCATGCGGGGAAATTTTATTTAAAAAAAAATTAAAATTAATTTGAAGGGTCAAGGTTTTAAGCCTAAATCGCAACCCTTTTTAAGTGAAGGGTCATGGTTTAGGCTGAAAACTGCACCTTCATTTACGTAAGGGGGCGGTTTAAGCCGAAAACGCAGCCCTTCTATCTTAGAAGGGATGCGTTTTTGGCTTGAACCGCAACCCTTCGTTGTGAAGGGTCATGATTAAAAACCGCAGCCCTTCTTATCTATTGAAGGGTCGCTATGGAAAGGGTCATGGCCAAAAACGCAGCCCTTAGGGTCGTTTTGACCGCAGCCCTTCCTTATTTTCCCACTAGTGTTAGCCAATAGATACTTCAGTGCAGCATGATCGGTGTGGACAATCACTTTCGAACCTATGAGGTAGGTTCGAAACTTGTCAAGAGCATAGACAACGGCTAATAACTCCTTTTCTGTAGTAGCATAGTTGACCTGAGCTTCATCCAATGTCTTGCTGGCATAGTAGATAGCATGGAGGACCTTGTTCTTCCGTTGGCCAAGTACAACACCAACTGCATAATCACTAGCATCACACATGATCTCGAAGGGAAGACTCCAATCTGGAGGTTGTATGATATGTGCAGTGATCAATGCTTCCTTAATCCTGTCAAAAGACTCCACACAAGCATCAGTAAAATCAAAAGTGGCATCCTTGAGCAACAATTGAGTAAGGGGTTTCGCGATTTTAGAAAAATCTTTTATGAATCTGCGATAGAACTCCGCATGACCCAGAAAACTCCTCACTCCCTTGACATTCACAGGAGGAGGAAGTTTCTCAATCACCTCAATTTTTGCCCGGTCAACTTGGATGCCACGTTCAGAAACAAGATGACCAAGTACCACTCCTTCATTGACCATGAAGTGGCACTTTTCCCAATTTAAGACCAAATTAACATCAGTACAACGCCTAAGTACTTTAGAAAGATTATGCAAACACACATCAAAGTCAGACCCATAGACACTGAAATCATCCATAAATACCCCCATGATATTCTCAATGAAATCAGAATAGATGACCATCATACATCTTTGAAATGTGGCAGGGGCGTTACACAAACCAAATGGCATTCGGCGGTAAGCAAAAGTGCCATAAGGACATGTGAACGTCGTCTTCTCCTGATCTTCTGAGTGAATGGGAATCTGAAAGAAACCTGAATATCCATCCAAATAACAGAAAAAGCTATGTTTTGCTAATCTTTCTAGCATCTAATCAATAAAAGGGAGGGGGAAGTGATCTTTCAAGGTGGCTATGTTTAATCTGCGATAGTCAATACACATTCGCCAACCTGTAACAGTAGGAGTAGGAATTAGTTCATCCCTATCATTCTTAACAACAGTAGTTCCCCCCTTTTTAGGAACAACTTGAACCGGGCTCACCCACTTAGGCCCTGTTCTTTCGGACTTATTTTCAGCAAAAATAAGTAAAAATAAGTTCAGTTCAGCAAAAATAAGTTCAGTTCAGCAAAAATAAGTAAAAATAAGTTCAGTTCAGCAAAAATAAGTAAAAATAAGTTTAGTTCAGCAAAAATAAGTTCGGTTCAGCCAAAATAAGATAAGTTCGGGCAAAGAAAATAAGTTCGGTTCAACCAAAATAAGTTCGGTTCAAAGAAAAATAAGTTTAGTCTTATCTAATGTTGTAATTATTATTTTTGTTTTCAATATTACTATTACTATTGTTATTATTATTATTAATATTATAATTATAATAACGATGAATTTGTATTTTTTATTTTTTTATTTTTATTTTTTATTTAGTATTTATTATTTATTAATTATTATTATTATTATTTTTTATTATTATTTATTATTTATTATTTATTATTTATTATTTATTATTTATTATTTATTATTTATTATTTATTATTTATTATTTATTATTTATTATTTATTATTTATTATTTATTATTTATTATTTATTATTAATTATTTATTATTATTATTATTTAATATTATTTATTATTTATTATTTATTATTTATTATTAATTATTTATTATTATTATTATTATTTAATATTATTTATTATTTATTATTATTATTATTATTATTATTCTAATTATTTATTATTATTATTTATTATTTATTATTATTATTATTATAATTATTATTTTATTATTTTAGTATTTTATTATTTATTATTTATCATTTATTATTATTATTATTTATTATTTATTATTTATTATTTATTATTTATTATTTATTATTTATTATTTATTATTTATTATTTATTATTTATTATTTATTATTTATTATTTATTATTTATTATTTATTATTTATTATTTATTATTTATTATTTATTATTTATTATTTACTATTTATTATTTACTATTTATTATTTACTATTTATTATTTATTATTTATTATTTATTATTTATTATTTATTATTTATTATTTATTATTTATTATTTATTATTTATTATTTATTATTTATTATTTATTATTTATTATTCATTATTATTATTTATTATTATTATTTTTTATTTATTATTATTATTTTTTATTGTTATTATTGATTATTTATTATTAATTATTTATTATTTATTATTTATTATTTATTATTATTTATTTAATATTAATTTATTATTTACAATTTATTATTATTTATTATTTATTATTATTTATTATTTATTATATATTATTATTATTTATTATTTATTATTATTATTATTATTATTTTTTATTATTATTATTATTTTTTATTTTTTATTTTTTATTATTTTTTTATTATTATTATTCATTATTATTATTTTTTATTTATTATTTATTATTTATTATTATTAATATTCTTTTTACTGATTTATTATTTTTTATTATGAATATTATTTTTTATATTTATTATTTATTATTTATTATTATTATTTTTATTATGAATATTATTTTGTATTATTATTACTATTATTATTATTTATTATTATTTATTATTTATTATTTATTATTATTAATATTATTTTTTTATTTATTATTTATTATTTATTATTATTTATTATTTGTTATTTATTATTATTATTATTATTATTTATTATTATTTATTATTTTATTATTATTTATTATATATTATTTATTATTATAAAATAATAAAATAATAATAATAAGTATTGATAATATTATGTTAATATTTATTGATTATTATAATAATAAGTATTGATAATATTATGTTAATACGATTTTAGTTCAAAGAAAAATAAGTTCGGTTCAAAGAAAATAAGTTCGGTTCAGCAAAATAAGTTCGGTTCGGAAAAATAAGTTCGGTTCGACCAAAATAAGTTCGGTTCAAGCAAAAATAAGTAAAAATAAGTTCGGTTCAACAGAAATAAGTAAAAATAAGTTCGGTTCAAAAAAATAAGTTCGGTTCGGCAAAAAAATAAAATAAGTTCGCTTCGGTTCGACCAAAATAAGTTCAAAAGAACAGGGCCTTAGAATCTGAGATGGGGTAGATGATGCCCACGTCAAGTAGTTTCATTATTTCCTTCTTCACTACCTCTTGCATATTAGGATTCAAACGTCTTTGAGGTTGTATGCAAGGGCGGTGATTTTCTTCCAAGTTTATTCTATGCATACAAAAATCAGGACTAATACCCTTTAGATCATCAATACTATACCCAATAGCCTTTTTGTGCACGCGAAGCACTGTAAGAAGTTGTGAAAGCTGGCTATCTGTGAGTTTAGTACTGACAATCACAGGGCATTCCTCGTTATCATCAAGAAATGCATATTTGAGGTGAGAAGGTAAAGGTTTAAGTTCTAACTTCTTTACCTGTAGCTCAGAAGTAGAGCAAATAGTTTCCATTACCTCACATTCGACTGCCTCATCAGTATCAAGGCCATCCAGTTCAAGAATTTTCTCCAATGGATCATCTAACAGAAATTAGTGATAATCACCTCCAGGAATCCCTTCCAGTACATCAATCCTGCAGCATGTGTGCTCAAGCATAGAAGACTTAATAGCATTGGTTAGTTTAAAAGTAATAGTATCATCACCAACACTTAAAGTCGAGAGCGATTTAACATCAATAACAAAGACCATAGAGCATAAGAAAGGCCTACCCAAAATAATGGGGATCTGACTATCCTCCTCCATATCTAGCACTATAAAATCTACAGGAATATAGAATTTCCCAACCCTGACAGGAACATCCTCTAAAATACCCAAAGGATATTTCACAGAACGATCTGCCATCTGTAAAGTAATCTGGGTGCACTTCAAAACTCCCAAGTTCAGTTTATTACAGATAGATAAAGGCATAACAGATACACTAGCTCCTAAATCACATAAAGCCCTATCTATAAACAACGCTCCTACATGACAGGGGATGGAAAAACTACTAGGATCCTTTAATTTTGGAGGGATTTTATTTTGCAGAACAGCACTACACTCTTCAGCTAGAGCAACTATATCTAGACCACTAAAATCATTTTTCTTAGTAATCATGTCTTCCAAAAATTTGGCATAAACAGGCACTTGAGAAATTAAATCAGTGAAAGGAACTGTTACCTCAAGGTTCTTGACCATAGACATGAACTTACCAAGTTGTTGATCAACCTTGGATTTTTGCATCCTGTGAGGGAAAGGTAGTGGTGGTGCAGGAGAATCAGTAACCTTCTCCTTTTGCTTCTTTGCTTCATCTACTTCCCTTGCTCAATTTCAGCTTTTGAGCTATCTTCACCTTCATTTTCATCCACTACATCATTCTTGTCTGGAGGTGGCGAATCATCAGTAGGCATAGGAGGAGCATCATACTGTGTACCGCTTCGAAGAGTGACAGCATTAGCAGTCTCTTTGGGAATTGGTTGCTCCGGCAATTGACCTGGTTGCCTCTGTGCATTATTTCCTGCCACCTGAGCAAGTTGAGTCTCCAAATATTTGGTAGTGTTCTTCAACTCTTTGATGCTCTCTTCATGACTTTTCTGCATAGAAACCATCATTTTCATCAGATCAGACATGGTAGGCTCTTGAGAGCTAACATTCTGGGAAGCTTGCTGCTGATAGCCTTGGTGTGAAGGCCTATTGAAACCAGGAGGGGGATTCTAAGGAGCCCCATGTTAATATTGTTGTCTGGCAGCATGCTGTGGTGGGTTTTGATGAGGTGGTTGGTAGGATGTTTGTGGCATTGGTTGAGGGTTCTGAACATTATTGTTTTTGTAGGAAAAATTAGGATGATCCCTCCAACCTGGGTTGAATGTGTTGGAATATGGGTTATGTGGAGGACTCTGCTGAAAAGCATTTGCATGCTCCATCTGATTCGAGTCCGGTTGATTATAAGAACAATCATAACCAAAGTGGCCTTGAATACCACACACCTCACAGTAAAAAGAGGTAATAGGAGCCATGGAAGACATAGCATTAATACTCATAGGGGGAGTATTAGACTGTGAAGATTTAAGTGAATCCATCTTCATGCTCAACTGGGCAACTTGTGAAGACAATAGGGCATATGCATCAGCATCCAACTTTTTCTTAGTAATAGTCCTAGAAGAACTATGATCATTTGCTGCTAAGTTGGCCAGAAAACTGTACCCTTCATCCACCTCCTTGTCTAGGAAAACACCCCCTGCAGATGAATTAATTATTGTACTCTTGATATGGGGTTGTAGACCATTGTAGAATGCCAGGGTGATGAACCACTTGTCAAGATTGTGGTGTGGGCATTCTCTCTGCAGATCCTTAAACCTATTCCATGCTTCCTTCAATGTCTCATCAGGCTCTTGTTGGAAGGTAGCAAGCTTGTGTCGGATTTCTGCAGTCTTAGTAGGAGGGTAGTATTCTTTCAGGAATGCTTCAGAAATAACACTCCATTCAGTTGCTGTAACATCATTGAGCCATTTTTGAGCTTTGTCTTTCAAAGAGAACTCAAATACCATGACTTTCAACTGATCAGGAGTGACCCCTTGATGCTTAACGGTACGACAGAGTTGTTGAAACCGTTGTAAATGATTTACAGGGTCTTCATATGGATGCCCTCCAAACTGGTTCTGCTGGATCATATGAATGAGGTCAGGCTTGATCTCAAAATTAGCCGCTTGAATGTCAGGCATAGTAGGGCCTGTGGAAATGCCACCAGGAGAAGGTACCCTATAAGATTTCAATGACTTAGGAGGCATGATTGGCTCTGAAGGACCTTCTGTGGATTTTCCCCGGTTAGCAGATCGTTCTTCTTCTTTTTTGTTGCTTTTTGAGTTGCCTGATGGTTTTCTCAAGATCAGGGTCAGTTGGAACTGGAGTACCTATTCTTTTAGACCTGGGCATAAAAGAAACAAAGAAAAATATGCAGTGAGATTGCCTCAATTAAAACTTGCAGTTCCAATGAGACAGGATAAATAGTTAGAATAATCAATCAAAAAGCTATAGAAACTAGCCGTCTCCCCGGCAACGGCGCTAAAAACTTAATGGGTTTTAAATATATACCGCAAGTGCACGGTGTCTGTTGTTAGCAGAAACTGGCAAATACGGGTCGATCCACAGGGAGATGAGTTCTATAGATTTGTGCTCAATTATTTAACTACTTCAAGAGAGAAATTTGATTAAATAATTAACAACAAAACTAGAATAAGCTAGAACACAAAAAGATGGAAGTTTATCAAATAATTAAAAACCTAGGGCAATTGATCGGTCCACCATGCTTATACCAATTTAATCACTACAATATAGTTCAACAATACTTGGATTGAGGTTCGAATAATTAGAGTATTTCGTTAATCCTACGGTCGGGCCTTAACAACTCTTAGATCAACATATGCCAGTACGGTCGCTCAACATAATCAGACCTACCTATTGTAACAAGCCTCTAATGAGTATGATCTTTCGATTCTAACTCCTATTAGCCAAACATAACCCATGATATTGCGCAATTACATGAATTAAACAAGCATAACAAATCAATAGGAAATTACTCTAATTCAATCCAAATATCGAAGAACTTTAAACCACAATCAAATAGGTATAAACATGGCTTCCCTCTCTAAGCCCTAGAAATAGACTACTCACTCATGATAATAATAAACTCAATAAACATAATGCAAGTATAAGAATTCATTAAAATAAGCAAAGAAAAGAAGAGTACCGAATTATTGAAGAACAATGAAAACCAAATTAATGATCTTTATAATCTTCAAAGTAAAGTGTTCATACCAAAGTAGAGAGAGACTAAGTGTTTTTAAACCTAAAAACGCAGAAAATAAGATAGATTAATCGAAGTTACTAAAGCCCTATTTATAGTTTTTACAGAACCGGCTAAAAAAAGGCAAAATTAACCTTCCGGAAAAACCGCCCGGTCGGACGACGTGATCTGAAACTACGACAATGAAGGAAATTCCGCCCGGTCAACCGGGCAGAGCCGCCCGGTCAACCGGGCAGAGCCGCCCGGTCTGGCGCGTAAGCCGTTTTGGACCCTCTTTCGCCCGGTCAACCTGGCGAATCTGGGATATGGATTAGCGAAAATTCGGCTCGCCCGATCCGGCCAAACCGCCCGGCCGACCGGGCGAGTGCTTCCTTGGCTTCTGGCGTGCAATCTTCTCCCAAAACTCTTGTGCAACTTTCTGGATCTTCTATGAACTACATGTGACCATTGGACTTTCGTTCCACAACTCAAATTAAGGCTTTGGAGGCCTAATCTGCACAAAAACAGCTAACAAATGGAAACGAGTCCAAACATATCAAATCACACAAAAACGAGCTCAAATGAGCTCAAACCGACACTCAAAGCTAGTGGAATTTGGGTTAAATACTCTATATAAAATAGACTCATCAGTGGTGCGCAAGGCGGAGCACTGGTGGTGCGCAAGGTGGAGTTAGGGTTTTGTGCTTAGATAATTTCGCGGTATCACTTAGAGAATTTCGTGCGAGCAAATTTTTTCAAGGCAGGGAAATTTTGGTGTATTACTGTATGTATGCGTGCAATTCTAAAAATAACAAAAGGAAAGTGAAGAGCTGCGGTTAGCCCAAAAACCGCAGCCCTTGGTTTTTGGGCTAACCGCAACCCTTCACTATTAAGGGCTGCATTTTTCAAAAAACGCAGCCCTTGCACCGCAGCCCTTGTGTTTTTTTTCACTAGTGCCTCCTTTTGTCCTTGATTTCACAATTGGTCTCGTTACGGACAATCTATCTATAGTAATATATTAAAAGGAGTGCTTAAACAAATAACGGCACCATGTGACACTTTCCCCTAGGGTGTTTTACTCCATGTAATTCATATACAATAAAAGAATAGAAAATGCATTAAGATTTGATCTCTTGATCACATACACATGTAATAAAGTCTTAACCACTAAACCGCATGATACTTGATATTATTATTTCAAAGCAAAATGTTAATAAACAAAAGATATGATTAATTACCCGAGGCGTTAGCCCGGGATTCAATACTAGTTATATTAAACAACACGTGAAATAAAATTAGGTCGTTAGCTCGGCCTATTCCTCAAGTCATTACATGTAATATGATATTGACTTTCTGATCATATCTAATGAAATATAAATTAATTTTATATAATATGAGATTAAATTTAGCTTTGTAGCTTATGATTACAATTTCATCTATATTAATTATATAGCTGTTGATTTTTAATTATTATTTAGTACAAACATTGGTTAATAAACAATTGATCTAATTAACTAAACTAAAAGGAATATAAGCTAACTAAATAGCACAATCAAGGCATTGGTAAATCATTAATGAAGTGTTAGCAACTTAATGCTCTTTAAGGGGACCTAAGGCTTGCTAATTAATTTCACCAACAATAAATTTAAACATCAAAACTTTAAATGAGAAGGAACAAAATAAAAGAGATGACACAGGTATTAACGTGATCTTGAGCTACATCCACCAGAACTAGAACACTACAGCTTTCTTATAGCCTCTCTAATGAGGAATTACAATAGAGAAGAAGAAAGAGGAAGAGAGAAAGAGAGAGTTCTTCTAATTTTGTGGCTAGAATAAATCTTAAGGTTATAAAATGATTTTACAAAGCCGTATATGTTAAGGTGTTAACCCACATGTGAGCTTGTCCCACATTGAAGAAAAAGAGAGAGTGTGACTAACATATAAGCTTAATAGGCTACTCCTCCTATTGCCAATTGGTTTTAGGATGGAACCTCATCTGGGCTTGTGTGTGGTCACTCTCTTCTCCGGTGTGGGCCTGTGTGTGCAGGTCCAATGATGAATTTGTCATGGTATCAAAGCAGGACAATCCTGGCCCATTGTTGTTCCCATATAGGGAGGGCCCAATAATAGTGTTTGCCCCATGGAGGGGTGTTATTTCAGATGGGCTCACATGTGAGGGGGAGTGTTAAGGTGTTAACCCACATGTGAGCTTATCCCGCATTGAAGAAAAAGAGAGAGTGTGACTAACATATAAGCTTAATGGGCTACTCCTCCTATTGCCAATTGGTTTTAGGATGGAACCTCATCTGGGCTTGTGTGTGGTCACTCTCTTCTCCTGTGTGGGCCTGTGTGTGCAGGTCCAATGATGAATTTGTCAGTATATGACTCCCTAAAGTTTACAAAGCAACTCAAACATACCGGATTAGAATTACAAACATCGCACAAACACGCGCAAATAGAGCAGGCAATCCTGTTTGGAAATAGGACTCTATTTTCTGAGCTCAATATGATTTGGGATTGGTTTCCCTAATTAGACTTGGTGTAGGACTCTGTCCTTAGGATGTATAAATATAATTTCCGATTAATGAGAAGGGGTGACAAACTTGATTGAAACTTAACATGGTATCAAGAGCCAATTAAAATTTTTTCTTTATCCTCGAACCAAACCCTAAAACTTTCGGCCTTCATCATCGCAGTGGTGCTCTACCACCATTGCATCACCGCTTCAAACCTATTCACGCGGCCCTAGGCGCGTAATCATGACTGAAAACACTTGAACGAACCCCGCCAAACCGGATCTTGTTTATTTCTTGGGATCTAATGATAATCCCGGAAACTTAATCACCCCAATTCAATTGAAAGATGTTATCTTTGATGAATGGTCACGTGCTATTCGTATGTCCTTGAATGCAAAATGCAAACTTGGCTTTATTGATGGTACGATTCCTAAACCTACCGACACCGAACGACTTGCGGATTGGAATACTGTTCACTCCATGCTAGTTTCCTGGCTCCTTAATTCGATTTCTCCTCCTCTCCGTGTCACTATCTCCTACTTTGAGGATGCCCATCAATTATGGAAGCATCTCTAAGATCGCTTTAGTGTCTCTAATGGCACACACATTAGTCAACTGAAGTCTCAAATCAGTGAGTGCAAGCAAGCATCGGGCGAATCACTTGCTTCGTACTATGGATGCCTCGTGCGTTTGTGGGATGACCTTACGATGCAGGAGGTCGCGCCGACCTGTGTCAAGACTAGTTCCGAGTGTCAAGTCACTCGCTTTCTTGACCTATTACGTGCTCATGATCGTCTTCATCGATTTTTGATCGGGCTTGATGATGCCTATGGCCCTATCCGTTCGAATCTGCTTGCCCAAGATCCATTACCTACTGTGACACAAGCCTATCAATACGTAGCCCAAGAGGAACGCTTGTGGGGTCCAATCGCTACCTCTCTTCCGAACCCAGGTGAGGCTTTGGCCTTCAAAACTGATGCTCGTGGGAAAGATCGCAGCTTTGATCATCCTACGACCTGCTCTCATTGTAATCGAGAGGGCCACGATGCTAGTGGCTGTTTTCAATTGATCGAATACCCAGAATGGTGGGGTGATCGCCCGCTCGCAGGGTGGGAGCGCGACGCGCGGCGGGCGCGCGGGACGCGACAGGGGTGCGTCGGCGCACAGAATCAATCATGTGTCAGGCGCAGGTGCTCCGACAGCACGCACGAATAAAGCAATCGTCAGCACATCTGGTGTGGCTTCGTCTTCGACGACTCGACCGACTGATGCAGCGAGTTTTGGCCTTGCGGGTCTCACTCCGGAACAGTGGTAGAATTTGTTAGATTTATTAAATCTTCCTAAGCCAAAAGATCGTCTGTCTGGTAAGTTTAATTGGATTATAGATACGGGTGCCACACATCATGTAACCGGCACGTTTTCGTTGTTGTATAATGTGCGGAAAATTAATGGGTGTCCCAAAGGCTTGTCGGATGGAAGTACTGTTGATGTTACATATAAGGGAGATGTGTTTCTTCCTGGAAAATTGAAACTTGTGAATGTGTTATTTGTTCCCAATTTGGATTGTAGCTTGATTTCTATTCCCCAGCTTTAGATTCTGAGAATTGTCTTGTCCAATTCACCACAACATTGTGTGTATTACAGCACCGCAGGACGAGGACGCTGATTAGAGCGGGTGAACGAGAAGATGGACTTTTCTTTTTTTTTCGAGGGGTTCCTCAGGCGAAGATCATGGTTGATGGCATGGCATCGATTGATTGGCACAAGTGTTTGGGTCATCCTTCAAAGAAAGTTCTGCGTCATTTACCGTGTGTGAGTCCATCTAGTATTAGTAGTTGCAATAAAGATGGGTGTGAAGTATGTTTCCGTGCCCATCAACCTAGAACTAGTTATCTTAGGAGTGATAGTAGAGCTAGTCGCATTTTTGAGTTGATTCATTGTGATTTATGGGCCCATATCGAACCAAATCTGCTTGTGGTGCTTCATATTTTTTAACAATAGTTGATGATTTTTCCCATACTGTGTGGATCTATTTGTTATATAATAAAATCGAGGTTGAAATTATGTTTTTGAACTTCGTTGCCTTCATTGAGAGACAGTTTAATCAGATTATTAAACGTGTTAGAAGTGACAATGGAACTGAATTCAATTGTCTAAAACCATATTTTGCAAAACAAGGCATTATTTTTGAAACCTCATGAGTTAAGACTCCACAATAAAATGGACGGGTAGAACGGAAACATAGACATATTTTGAATGTGGCTAGAGCTTTGAGATTTCAAGCTCACTTACCATTGAAAATTTGGGGAGATTGTGTTCATGCGGTTTGTCACTTAATAAATCGCACTCCAATCGTACTTCTTGATTATAAAACCCCATATGAGTGTCTGTTTGGCAAACCTTCTAGTATGTCGGATATTCGAGTCTTTGGGTGCTTGTGTTATGCTTCCAATTTGAATCATAATGATGATAAATTTGCGAGTAGGAGTCGAAAGTGTGTGTTTGTGGGTTACTCTTTTACTCAAAAAGGCTAGCAATTGTTTAATTTAGATACCCACACATATTTTGTTTCGCGAGATGTGAATTTTGTTGAGCATAGTGATCCTTTTGCTAGTTCTTCTCATGTTCCTGATGTGCATGTACTTGGTGATATGGAATGTTTTGATGATGATGATGTGACGGCTTACCTTGAGGTTCCCGTGGGAGTTGAAGGGGGACATGGTGCTCGTGGGGGCGTGGGGCATGAGGCTCCGGATGGTACGGACGAGGCTCTGGAAGGCCTCGTCGAGGCTGTGCATGTGGCTGGCTCGGCACCTCCTGGTGCGGTGGAGGCTTCCGAGCCTAGTGTGGCTACTAGGCGTGTGGCCGAGCCACTCGCGGACGTGGCGGCAGGTGGTCCCGCAATGGGGCGGGGACAGGGAGTATGGAGGATGGTAGTGGTGCTTTGGGTAGGGGAAACATGCTAAAATTCCTTCTAAGAAATTGCAGGATTATGTGACTCATATAGTTGTGAAAAAGAAAAGTCCATCTACTCAATCTACTGCTTCATCAAAGTCCTCAGGCACTCATATCCTATTACACATTATGTTAGTTGTGATAAATTTTCAAACAAACATCACAGATATCTAGCTGCTATTACTGCAGGGAACGCTCCTAAATCTTTTAAGGAGGCTATGAAACATGAAGGATGGCGCCAGTCCATGGCTACAGAAATTCAAGCTTTGGAAGATCAAGGCACTTGGGAATTGCAACCGTTACCTCCTGGCAAGAAGGCGTTGGGAAGTAAATGGCTGTATACGGAAAAATATGATGAGCAGGGAAAGTTGCAGCGATTGAAAGCCAGGTTGGTTATATTTGGTCACCATCAGGTTGAAGGTATTGACTATAATGAAGCTTTTGCTCCTGTGGCAAAAATGACTATGGTTCGCACTTTCCTTGCTATTGCTGCTGTGAAAACAATGGAAAATTCACCAGATGGATGTTCATAATGCTTTTCTTCATGGTGATTTGGAAGAGGAAGTGTACATGAAGATTCCTCCTGGTTTTAACCAAAATCATAATAATCTGGTCTAGTAACTATTCAGGCACTATTCACAAATTTCACTTTGACTATCGTTTGTGATTTATACGTGAATAAAAATATAGTCATCTGGGATCTTGTTAGATTCGTCTAATATGTATTTCTTTAATATGTACTTTTTATAATTTTTACAAATATAAAATTAGAGATATATGTCCTCAAAGTATTGCGTTGTCATGCGTAAAAAGTGAAAGTGTAACATGTAAAAAACAACGGAGGAAGTATAACAAAAACCCTAGTCGTCCTCTTCCCTCCCTCTTTCTCTCCCTTCTCTTCCTAAAAACTTTGGTCTTTTTTTAGCTAGTACGGGGGCTACCATCATCTTTTTGATGATAGTAATCCTCAATTTATAAACGCGAGCTAGTTAGATGCGTGGGGGCATAGGGCCGGCTCGTAGTACCCTCTTTTCCTTTTCTTCGATTCGGTAGTGAATCACCCACTGAAAAAAGAGGCAAGCATGCGCGCTCTTATGCACTTGTTTTCTAATTTTTGTTGATAACAATCCTCCTTTCTTTCCTTATTAGTGAATTTTTTAACCCAATTATTGGATTCCTTATCTTCATTAGTGGAGGATTGGAGTTTGGATTTTATTGTTTGTTGCAAAGATAAAGTTTATTGATGGTTTGCTATACAAATTTGCAATCAATACTGAATTAATTTCGTACGCTCTCTACACGGTCCAATAAATGATTTTTTCTCAAATTTACATCAGAATGATAGACACTCTCATAAAAGGTTGCATGATTCAGCGAACAAACAAGACTTATATTGAATTGTCATACTATGGTTTATTGTTATCACTGTTATATCATAGAAGAATTTTATTTGATTAAGTTAAATTTTGGTTCCTTTTTCATAAATATCGATTGTCAATAGAGGGTGTAAATGAGACGAGATAGCTCGCGAGCTACTCGAGATCAACTCGGTCAAAACTCGGTCAAAGCCCGACTCGGTGACTAATGAGTCGGGCTGAGCTACTACCTATTCAACTCGAAAAGCTTGTGAGAAACTCGAAAAAATTATATATAATACTTGTAATTTCAAATAATTCTCAAACTTTTTCAAAGAATGTAATCCATGAAGTAAAATTAATACTAATATAAAAAAATATTTTCATGGTGGACTTTAATCATAGTTTGTCTTTCGATGATATTTAACAAGTCGAGCATAAGATTTTAAAGAGCCTTAGCCTTGGCTCGGCTCGAAAGCTCATGAACAAACTGAAAAAGTATTAAGATTATTAAAAACGATCTTTCATGTAAAATATTAAATGTTTCACATTGGTTTGTAGTGTAAATAATAGCTTTTTTTTTCTATATAAAATATTACTACTATAGCTATATTTATTGTTTGAATTTAAGTTGTCCCATATTGGTTGAGAAACAAAAGTTTAAGATTGTATTCTTCTATACATGGAACAATATTGCATTTCTTCATTGGGTGGAAACTATTGTTTTCTCTCAAAGTTTGTTTCATCAAATCCCACATTGGTTGGGCAATGAAACACTAACTTTTTTTTTCTCTATAATAGGCTACTCCAAGTACCTAACTCAAAGTATATGGATTGAATCAAATTTGGGTTGAGCCTTGATTCAAGTATGAGCTCGAGTTTTGGGTTCAAGCTTGATTTGAGATTGAGTTTTAAGTTTCGAGTCTGATTCAAGTTCGAGCTCGAGTTCAGGATTTCAAGTTTGATTTTTTCATGCTCGCGAGTTTTCGAGTCGATTAGAGTTTGACTTCGAATTTTCGAATTCGAGTCAAGTTTAGGCAACTCAAGCTAGACTCGCATAATTTGCACCCCTAATTATCAGTACCATATAACTTTTAATTACAGAAATTTATCTTATTCCTTAAAAAAATACTTCATTTTTCCAATCCAAGTAATATGACAAAGGCCCAATCCATCCCTTCTTTTCATGTTGGCAGTTGGCCTACCATTGACGTCAATGATCGGTTCAATTGGCAATAAACAAAAATCAAATCTCACTATCTTCCGAACATAAAATTTTTGTTCCATATAATTGTGCCATAATTTATGCCGCTCTGTCTGGTTTTAGTTTTGTTTTTTGAGGGGTTGTCTGATTAGTTAACCTTCGTAATTTCGTATACTTTAAATCTTTTTACGTTTTTGCTATCATCAGCAATTCACGCTTGCTTGCTGCCATTGGTCAATGGTTGTCAATATTATGTATAAACTCACCCCACTAAATATTACTTGGAATTCCAATAGTAACCCTTAGAAAGCTCTCGTCACGAGTTCACGACTCACGAGTCACGACAACGTACAAAGTCCACTAAACTTGGTGTTTTCTCGCCAAAACCATTTGAATTTGTCCATCTATATATTTTATTCCAAAATTTCCTCTACATTATCACGGTGAGTCTACCACGTGTCCACGACTATTGCCAAGTTTCGGTTTAAACTTGATAATTACTTCCTCTCTTTTTTAATTACACCATTTCATTTTAAAGCATTTTTTTTGCAAATTTAGCGGTTACAGTAGTAGTTGTTAGCAATTGTACGATAGTAGTAGTGGTTGGGAAGAACGCTAATAGCGGTCTACATAGCGTTTAATATAGTTGTTTAATTTAGGGGTATAAATGAGGCAGGGCAACTCGCATGCCTACTCGAGATCGACTCGGTCAAAACTCGATCTAAGGTTGAGCTTGAATCGAACTCGAGCTCGATTCGAGATGTTGGTGACTTGGTAAGTCGAGTTGAGCAACTCGATACTCGACTCGAGCAACTCGATACTCGACTCGAAAACTCGTAAAAAGCTCGAATACCCAATTGAATAGCAAAATACCTAAATTCAATATTTTTCTACTTTATTGTTGCTTTTAACATGAGACACTTGCAAGCAACTCGACAACCTACTCGGTTAAAGCTCGATTAGATCAAAACTTGACTCGGTCAACGCTCGACTTGGTCAACGCTCAGTCAAAACTCGACTCAATTCAAACTCGCTACAAAATGCTAACGAGTCGAGTCGAGCTAGCTCAAGCTCGAACTCGACACCCCTAGTTTAATTAGAAGTGTTTGGGAACAATAGTTGTTGAAATTGTAAAAGACAAAAATTGCCTTTTATGCAAATATGAAATGACCTAAAACAATTTCTTTAATTAGTTCAATATTTATATTTCAAAGAACTTACACAAAAAAAAGAGTATACGACTTTTTAACTGATCCAAGAAATGTCTAAAATTTAAGATAATATTTAACTCTCAAAAAATTTATATTCCTATTTTAACTAAAATGCTTGTGCAATTTAGAGTATAAAATATTGTGAAATATCAATTTTATCTTCTTTTTAAATAAATATTTAAATCACATCCCTGCTATTGTAAAAGAAAAAAATGAATTGACATAACATAGCAATTAATAAACATTAAAAGGAAAAAGAAATTAAAAACATTGGATCACAATTCTATCTTATACTATTATATAGTGTTTATTCGCTAGACCGCTATCTATAAATCTCAAATGTTACATGTAGTAACGTTCTACAACCGCTACCCATAATCTACTCCAACTGCTACCCGCTACTACAACCACTACCTTACTAAACACTCATAATTTTCTTAAGTAGCGTTTTAATCTTGTCCAATCTCTACCCGCTACCTAAAACGCTAGTGTCAAATAGAGCCAACTGAAGTCTTGTTAGATTCGTTTCAATGCAAGGATTCCAAATATCAAAATTTTGTAACTTTTACTTATACGCAATTAGAGATATTGACGTTCAAAGAAGCGTCTCGGCAAACGTGAAAAATAAAATGGTGCAATTAAAAAAAAGCGAATGAAGTATAAAGCATAAAGGAAAAAGCAACAATAATAATATTAATTGTAACCTTTAATTTTAAAAACACTGCCATTAGACCATGCATATAGAGGGACCCGACTTGAATCAGACTCAAATATGAATTGACTCGAGACCTGAAGCGACCCGTACTCGACACAAATCAGATAAACTTAAATGACCCCGAACTATACCGTTAACTATGATTTCCCACTATGAAGTGAAATAAATTTTAATGTTATGTTATTTTAATACTTTGTTAGTTAGTTTAATAATATCTCTTATCTGTTATTTATAAGTATTGAATTAAAATATTTTATTTTTGTTATTATTTTATTTATTAATTATATAAGTAATTCAGATATTTATTTGGCCTGAAATGGACCCGACTCAATTGCATAGAATCGTAACAAATCTCGACTCGAAAGTAAGAAGGCTTGGAACATACCTGAATTGTGTAGGATTATAAATACTATAAGCGGAATTTCATGAATCACATTCATAAGCACTTAATACAGGATCTCATGCATATACATTCAAGGATCACATAATAGTTAAGAATTAACCTTTGACGCGTGATTTCCACTAATATCTTCAAGATCCGGAGATAGAACCGCAATTGAGATTCCTCTACTAAGTCCACCAATCCAGATCAACGCTCCACCAATGCTAGTTGGAAGGAAGAGGGACTCTACTATTTCTTGGAGCAGTATTACGTGACTTTTGAAGAGAGAGAATAGGAGAGAGAAAATATTGAGAGATACAATATCTTTTATTTTCTGATTCCTTAACTAATTATAGGAGTAATTAGGTTAAGCAATCCCACTCCCCTTCTCCCTCTTGGCCGACCACCCTAGGGCCCTTTATGGGCTCTAGGTTTTCTTTTGTTGATCTAGAAATAATGTTTGACCTTGTAGGATCCATTTAAGTGGGCTTTCGGTTTATTATTTACTAACCCAAAGGTCTATAGCATTCTCTAGCAAGACGTAAAGACGACCCAATTAAATGAATTTATTATCTCCATAATATGATCCATAGTATATTTAGTAATTGTATTATAGTCAAGGACACAATTCCTTCAATCTCCCACTTGTCCGAGACGAGTGTGCAATCTTCAAATTCCTTAAGTCTCTCAGTGTCCAATTTGATAGTATGACCATATTTCTATGTCATCCATACTAGTCTTCAAATTAATCCTTGAAATCCGAGTTCGAATTGACAAATAAATGATCATCATATAATCCATTTGAGCACGGCCATGTATTTTTCAATTCTCACTCTTCAAGGGGACAAGACACCTATCCTATCTCACATAGGAGGACTTTTCAATCTTGTGGCAACCAAAACTCCCACTCAACTTTTAGCACAACCCGAACGCTGCCTTTATAGTCCCCTTTTACGTCATGATGTTTGACAGCATCAAAGTTATACCAATCATTAGGCTAGGTAGTGTTCCACTCATGTCTTAGAATCCACTAATATAATTACGAAGTTATAGAAACTTCTAAGTAGGTCTGTTCGATCATGTATCAATTATACATGTCCATATGATTGACTAAACATCTCCATGTTCCCATAGCCCATGAAACGGCGCTATCAATCAATCTTATATGCTAATCCTTTAATAAGTCATTTATGTCCAATTTAATGACTTAGATTAGGAACTATAATATTCAATGAATTCTGTTCACTTTTGGTGTTTCATTTATCAAATCACATATTTGACAAAACCATTAAATTCAAGATATATCTTGGACATTTTATTTAATACAAAACCAAAATTAAATAAGACAAAATTTATTTCTCATAAACATAAAATAGCAAAACCATGTCTCTACATTGTAACAAGTTTCTCTAAACCTAGTACAATTTAAAGCCACTCTAACATTTGCTTCAAGCCTATAGCCCTAGCGTGACACTCATGCTTGGGTTGAGGTAGTGGTTTAGTGAGCGGATCAGCCACATTCTCATCCGTGTGAACTTTCCTATCAACTATCTCCCGAATGAGGTGATACTTCCTCATTACATGTTTGGATTTATTATGTGATCTCGGTTCTTTTGCTTGCGCAATAGCACCATTGTTATCACAGAACAACTCAATCCCTTCCAGAACACTAGGTATGATATCCAGCTCTGTCAAGAACTTCTTTATCCAAACTGCTTCTTTACCTGCTTCAACCGCTGCTAAATATTCTGATTCTGTCGTAGAGTCTGCTCCAGTGCTTTGCTTTGAGCTCTTCCAGCTCACTACTCCTCCATTTAGACAAAAGACGTACCCTAACTGAGAGCGGTAATCATCTCTGTCGGTTTAGAAGCTCGCATCAGTATAACCTTTAACAACCAACTCACTTTCACCTCCATAGACTAAGAACATGCCTTTAGTTCTTCTCAAGTACTTAAGGATGGTCGTAGCTGCAATCCAATGTGCTTCCCCTGGATTTGCTTGGAACCTGCTACACATGCTCAAGGCATATGCAACATCTGGTTGAGTACTTATCATGGCATACATGATAGATCCTATAGCCGAAGCATAAGGTATGCTACTCATTCGTTTTAACTCAGCAGGCTCAGTCGGGCACTGACTCTTGCTAAGCGATATGCCATGTGACATGGGAATGAATCCTCTCTTCAAGTTTTCCAGGTTGAACCTTGCAAGAACTTTATCAATATAAGTTTCTTGACTTAGTCCAATCATCCTTCGAGATCTATCTCTATGGATTTTAATTCCTAGTATGTACTCAGCTTCTCCAAGGTCCTTCATGGAGAAACAACTTTTCAACCATTCCTTGACTGACTCAAGCATTGGTATGTCATCTACATACACTACCAAGAAGACTAAGCTGCTCCCACTAAACTTCTTGTAAACACAAGACTCTTCTTCACTTTTGATGAAACCAAATTTCTTGATTGCCTCATCAAATCGAAGATTCCAGCTCCGAGATGCCTGCTTTAATCCATAAATGGATTTTTGAAGCTTGCAAACCCTTTTAGGATTTTCTGGATCCTCAAAACCCTCAGGTTGTGTCATGTGCACATCCTCATTCAAGAACCCATTCAAGAATGCGATTTTGACATCCATCTGCCAAATTTCATAATCATAAAATGCAGCAATCGCTAAAAGTATCCGAATTGACTTAAGCATTGCTACTGGAGAAAAGGTCTCATCATAGTCTATACCATGAATTTGCCTGAATCCTTTTGCAACCAGTCTTGCTTTATAGACATAGACATTTCCATCTTTGTCTGTTTTCAATTTGAACACCCACTTGCATCCAATAGGGTTAACCCCATCAGGCAAGTCGACCAGGGTCCAAACTTTATTCTCATACATGGAGTCTAACTCGGATTTCATGGCCTCAAGCCATTTCTCAGAGTCTGGGCTCGTCAAAGCTTGTTTGTAGGTAGTAGGTTCTGAATTCTCCAAAATCATAATTTCAGAGTTTTCAGTTAATAGGAAATCAACCAACCTCTTGTTTGGAATCCTTGGTCTACTCGACCTACGCGGGGACTGAGCAACAAGAGAAATGTTCTCTTCACCTTCTTGAAGATTTTCGCTTGAATTAGATTCAAGTGGGACGGTAGGAGGTTCACGAGTTGAATACGTCACCTCCTGAACTAGACTTTCGTCTTGTCGGGCCGTCTCTGACATGGTCTGAGCCACGTCCAGTTGTTGCTCATCTCGAATTTCTTCGAGAATTATTTTACTCCCACTTGTCTTTCTAGAAACAAATTCCTTTTCAAGAAAGACACCATCACGAGCAACAAACACTTTGTTCTCTTGACGGTTTATAGAAGTAATAACCCCTTGTCTCTTTTGGGTATCCCACAAAGAGATATTTATCTGACTTGGGTGCAAGTTTGTCTGAAAGTAAACGTTTTACATATACCTCACATCCCCAAATCTTAAGAAAAAACAAGTTTGGAGTTTTTCCATTCCATAACTCATATGGAGTCTTATCTACAACCTTTGACGGGCTCTTGTTTAGTGTGTGTGCAGCTGTTTCGAGAGCATATCCCCAAAAAGAAATCGGAAGATCAGCAAGACTCATCATTGATCGAACCATATCCAATAAGGTTCGATTCCTCCTTTCAGATACACCATTTAACTGCGGTGTTCCTGGCGGAGTCAATTGTGAAAGAATTCCACAATCCTTCAAATGATAATCAAACTCTTGGCTCAAATACTCGCCACCACGATCGGATCGCAGGGCTTTGATTGTCTTACCAAGTTGATTTTGTACTTCATTTTGGAACTCTTTGAATTTGTCAAAAGATTCCGACTTATATTTCATTAAGTAGACATATCAATATCTACTCAAATCATCAGTGAAGGTAATGAAGTAGTTAAACCCCCCCCCCCCTTGCCTTTGTGCTCATAGGACCACAAACATTTGTATGTATGAGGCCCAAGAGATCGCGGCCTTTTCACCCTTTCCAAGAAATGGTGACTTTGTCATTTTCCCCATCAAGCATGATTCACATACATCAAATGATTCGAAATCAAATGATGGAAGAATACCATCCTGTTGTAACTTTTGGATGCGCTTTTGGTTTATATGACCCATTCGCTTTTGGTTTATATGACCCATTCGACAATGCCAAATGTAGGTTAGGTTTGATTCATTTGATTTTTGTTTCTTGCTATCTATGTTATAGACTTGTAATGACCTATCAAGCAAATATAAGCCATTTATCAATTTAGCACTAGCATAGAACATATTATTATAAGAAATGGAACAACATTTAATTTCAAAACAAAACCCTTCAGAATCCAAAACAGAAACAGAAATTATGTTCTTAGTTATCGAAGGAACAGAATAACAATTATTTAGTTCTAAAACAAAGCCAGATAGCAAATGCAGACTATAGCTTCCTATGGCAAGTGTAGCAACCCGTGCTCCATTTCCAACACGAAGCTCTACCTCGCCCTTTTCCAGCCTCCTACTTCTTTTTAGTCCCTGCACATCATTAACTATATGAGAACCACAACTGGTATGCAATACCCATAAAGAAGTAGAAGTCAAATTGATTTCTATAACAAACACTAGTGGAAAAAACCTTATATGTCACTTAGTATTAGATGCAGTTTTTGTAAAACCGCATTCGAAAATCAACCAAAAAATGGGAGGGAAATTTGGCAAACAAAATCTGATGCGGTCCAAAATGAAACCGCATCAGATTTAAAATCTGAAGCGGGTTTTCCTTAACCTGATGCGGTTTGGTGGACCGCATCAGATTTCTTACTTTTTTTAAAAACCGCGCGCTGGCCCAATTGATGTGGCAAAATCGCTGGCCCAATGTGCCAAAATCGCTGGCCCATCTTCCTAATAAAACCTAACCCTAAAACAAATTCACACCATTCCCCTCTCTCTCTCTCACCAGCCCTCATCTTCTCTCTCACCTCCCCGTCTTCTCTCTCCTCACCTCCCCGTCTTCTCGCTCCTCACCTAAACCTCACTATCTCTCCTCACCCTTTCACCAACACACACCACACACGACAATCACCACCAACCAACCACCAACCTTTTGTCGTCGTCGCCGCCTTCATTCGACATGACTTAGGGTTTGTTTGCCGCTGTCAAAACTTGCGACCCATTTCAAATTGGTTGCGATTTCGAAGAAAAAACATGCAGATAAGGATTGTGATTGCTCGAATCCGTCAAAACTCAGATGCGGATGAGGATTTCGATTGCTCGAAGCCGTCAAAACTCGATTGCTCGAAGCCGTCAAAACTCAGATGAGGATTTCGAAGAAAAAATGCAGATGAGCATTTAATTTCTGAATTTTGAACAAAAAAAAGTTATTTTTTTCATCTTTTAATTTCTGGATTTTTGTAATACTTGAATATTCAGATTTATTTTTAATTCCTTTAGTTTTTGTTTCGTTTAGTTGGTGTTGGTTTTTGTAATTATTTTGGAAATTTGTTTGTATTTTTATTGTTTTTTTTTTTTGTAATTATAATGTAATTTAGTTGTCATTTTCTGTTAATTTTTGTTTTGGTGATTTATGTAAATCACATGATCTTTAATTTATAGTTCCGTTATTTACTAATTTTATATATTCAAATTTCTCTACATATTTTGGCCTATGGATTGATTTCGTTTTGGTTTAGGTTTAGTTTTGGTTTTGGTTTAGTTTTGGCAGCGCGCGTTTTTTTTTTATTTTTCACCACACTCACAATCTGATGCGGTCATTGTGGAAAACCGCATCAAATTCCACTATACTAATGCGGTTTTTAACCGCATCAGTTTTTTTGGTTAGCTGATGTAGGCCCATCTGATGCAAAACCGCATTAGTAAGCCCTGTTTTGACCGCATCAGATGGGCTTTTTTCCACTAAGGAAATATACCAGAAGTGGAAGCACTAGACTTCTTTTCCTCCAAGTATAGAGGGCAGTTCCTCTTCCAGTGTCCTATCTTGTGACAATGGAAGCACTTGCTTTCCGCGGCCACCTTTGGCTTGGCGGTTGGCTTAGGTTTTTCAGCAACAACGGCAACTTGCTCGCCTTTGTCCTTCTTTCCTGCCCATTACTTCTTAAAACCCTTTCCCTTATGAACCATCAAAACCTCTTTCTTTGGCTCTTTAGGGATATTCCTCTCAGCATTGACCAACAACCCGTGCAACTCTTGCAAAGTCTTTTCAGACTCATTCATGTTGAAGGTCATCCTGAATTAATTGAAGTTGTCAGGCAATGAGTGGAGAATAATGTCAGTAGCCAACTCAACCCTATAAGGGAATCCAAGTCGTTCCATGTTTTCGAAAATACCCATCATAGCGAAAACATGGGGGCCAACAGCTTGACCCGGCTTCATGTGACATTCTAGTACTCTCTATTGGTCTCATACCGCTCAACTAGGGCCTGTGTTTGAAACATGGCCCGCAGCTCTTGCATAATGGTATAAGCATCCTTGGTTTCGAACCTCTTTTGGAGGTCCGGTTCCATGGCAGCTATCATTAGGCAAGTGATCGGTACAATCCTATCATTGGCCTGCTTAGCACGACGTTTGTCGGCTTCAGTCGACTCATCAGTAATCACAGGAAGTGGGGTTTCTAAGACATCTTCTCGACCCTCAGACCTCAATACGAGTCTTAGGGTTCTTTCCCAGTTGATGAAGTTTTCACCATTCAGCCTGTCCTTTTCAAGGAAAGGACGAATGTTGAAAATAGAGTTGTTGTTGTTGTTAGACATAGTATCTACAAACAGAATAAACAAAAGCAAAGTTCAAAATTATGTTTATAAAACAACCTAAAACATGCAAAGGTTTCTAGGTTGATCACCTATTCAATTTTAATGTCCCATTTGAATAAGTGAATACAAGATCCTATCAACATGCAACACTAAGTCGATGGAGGCCTTATCTTAACGTTACATTCTTAAGGTAAGTAAACTCCTTTACTAATTATAACACTTTATAATTCTTGTTTAGATTGGTAAACATCGCATGCTTAACTATCTCTTGCTTCAAAACCCAAAACGCTTTTGATGATTTTGTTAAGGATAACCAAACTAAGTAGTAAAATTCGCAATTTTACCTTATCTCCCAAAATTAATGATAATACCCTGCGGAGGCATGACCTATTATTATTAATTAAGGCTTAATAAGCACTTTATGTTTGGAAAAGCTAACCTTAATATTTGCGGGACCTAAGTTTATTATGTTGTTATGAATTAGTGAACTCTAGCGCATTGATAACCAACATACAATAAACTTATAAGTATTTTAAATAATAATAAAATGCAAAAATAAATATGATATAGTATGGCCCCTAATCCTACGAACTAAGCATCTTGATTGGGCTCCTCCTTGGACTCTTCATGGATCTCCATCCACCTTAGCCATGGGCCTTCTCTTGATGGGCTTGTCTTTGGATTACATAAGTATCAAAATAATTTAAATAATATCTAAATTAAATAAATTACAAAAATACTTAACGATACGCAAATCATATTTAAATTACAAGAATACATCACGATACGCAGATCGTATTTTCTAACTTAAATTTGGGTCATACTAGTCATTCATAGCAATTATATCAAATATAAAATGCCACATCATAATATCACTTATTATTCTTGCCATCAATCAAAATATCAAATATTCTTAATTATAGCAAGTAGATAAAATATTTAAGTAATTCCTAACCACCTAAAGATTCTATCCTAGAAAATCTAGTCTACTAATTTTAATTAGATTAAAGAATAAAATTATAGAATTATTTATCTGAAAATCTGCTCAAAATCCTGAAAACCTGTTTTAATGATTTTCCCAAAAAAAAAATGTTTTAATGATTTTTTCTTAAAAATCGCTGCTGGGCAGCAGCAAAACGTGGCTAGTAAGCCACGCTGCTGATGTCGTAGCCCTGGCTGCCCACCATTGACCACCTGGAGCAGCCACTGTGGCCCCACCAGCAGGTGATTGCGCCACTCAGCCACGGCTACTCCTCCTCCCTTTTTTTATTTTTGTTTTTGTGGGAAATAAATTTAATTACAACTTCTTGTAAATTAATATAGTGATCAAATTAAATTAAACATAAACTCCTTTATGCCTAATTCTGAAAATTAATTTAAATCTCTATTTTAATTAATTTTAGGGCTATTCATATCAATTAACCTTAAATTCACATAAAACTCCTTATACATGAATTAATTTTTCATACATAAACAATTTAAATATGAAAAATCAGATTAATTATATGAGTTGAATTTTATAAATTAACATAAAATCTCTATTTTTTAATTTTAGCATTATTCATATATATTAATCTCTTAATTCACACAAAACTCTTTTCACATGAATTAATTTTCATATATAAACAATTTGAATATGAAAAATAGATTAATAATATAAATATAACTCTCGAAAATTTTGAAAAATTTGAGATCTAAAATTGAATTTTAATTTCGAAAATTAGGGTTTTATTTTAAAAATTCGGCCATTCAAATTTAATTTAGCTATTAAGCAAATTAAATCAAATTTAATTAATCCAATTAAATAAAACATCCATAATTCAATTCCTCCCCTTAATCAAATTAAAATTAGTCATACACATCAAAATAAATCTAATCATTATGACCAAAAACCTATATGCAAGAGGCTAAAACTGATACCACTGTAGGATTATAAGTACTGTAAGCGGAATTTCATGAATCACATTCATAAGCACTTAAAATAGGATCTCATGCATATACATTCAAGGATCACATAATAGTTAAGAATTAACTTTTGACGCGTGATTTCCACCAAGCTCTTCAAGATCCGGAGATAGAACCGCAATTGAGATTCCCCTACTAACTCCACCAATCCAGATCAACGCTCCACCAATGCTAGTTGGAAGGAAAAGGGACTCTACTATTTCTTGGAGCAGTATTACGTGACTTTTGAAGAGAGAGAATAGGAGAGAGAAAATATTGAGAGATCCAGTATCTTTTATTTTCTCATTCCTTAACTAATTATAGGAGTAATTAGGTTAAGCAATCCCACTCCCCTTCTCCCTCTTGGCTGGCCACCCTAGGGCCCTTTATGGGCTCTAGGTTTTCTTTTGTTGATCCAGAAATAATGTGTGACCTTGTAGGATCCATTTAAGTGGGTTTTGGGTTTATTATTTACTAACCCAAAGGTCTATAGCATTCTCTAGCAAGACGTAAAGACGACCCAATTAAATGAATTTATTATCTCCATAATATGATCCATATTATATTTAGTAATTGCATTAGAGTCAAGGACACAATTCCTTCAAATTGAACTGACCCGACCTATTTCCGACCCGTTTGCCACCTATCATTGCCATTTCGCAAAACCTCATCATTCAAAAGACCAAGCCCTCAACTGTGGTTGTTCCCCTATATTTTCTTTTCCTTAATTGAGTATTTGCTCCGCCAGATTACCAAGATAGTGGTATCAACTGATGCTACTCACATAAACTCTGACCTTTACCAAGAACTATTACTTCCCGTGAGTACATGCATGGTACACCCTGTAATACTACTCATGATTGATTTAAAGGAATTTAGCAGACTACTCATTCCAACAAGATGCATCTTTCTTTTAGGGAGTTTATTTCCTTAGTTCCTCCACAATTAAGTGTGCTTGGCTGGGAGTAGTCTTAGGATGGGTGACCTCCTGGGAAGTTTCTCAGGGTGTGCATGAGTGAGGACAAAATGTGCCGAAAGAACTTGTGTTAATTATTGAGAATAGTTGTTGGCTCTGGATGCACATTGGGGATGATATACTCGACTCCGTATGGGTCGGGTGTTACACACCCAGGGTTACTTCTGTAATAATTCTCCAAATGAGCAAAATTTTATTCATTTCTAGTCACTTATTTCTCTCTTCTTTCCTTCTCTTCTTTTTTATTGTTTCTCTTACCTCCAATTAAATTTTCTCTCCCCGCCATTGATTCTATTACCTTCAAATTTCTCTCTCCTCCATTGTTTCTCACATCCAAATTTCTCTCTCCTCAATTGTTTCTCACCTCCAAAATTTTCTCTTATACTATGTTTATCTCTCTCCACCAAATTTGCAACCTTTATTGAAATTAATGAATGATAAAAACAACATTGGAGCTCCGAATCTCATTAATGGCGAAATTAATTTCATATTTGAGAGTCAACAATAGAGTTTTCAAAAAAATTCAAGGACGGAATTGATGTTCAATAATGCGAAAGATGATTTAAGAATCAACACTAGTTTTAGATTTCTCTTACCTCATTGTTTCTTTTACCTCAAAATTTATCTATCCTCTGTTGTTTCTAACCTCCAAATTTCTCTCTCATCGTGGCTAATCAAATTGATGAACTGTAAAAATATGATTTGAGAAAGTTGGACTTTATCAATGCCAAAACCAATTATTGAAGTTTTAGTCTCCTTTTGGTACGGCGTAAAACATTTTCTTGGAAAACTGTTTTCCTCTATTTTCAATTTTACATTATTTGGTTTGCAAAGGAGTGTAAAACCATTTTCGCTAGGAGTAAAATTGCTCTCCCAATGATGGAAAACCATTTCCCTTCAAAATAAAGGGAAAACTGTTTTCCTTCCTTTTCCTTATTTCTTTCGTACACTCCTCTCACTACCTCCTTACTTTCCCTTTCATTTCCTTTTGTTTCATCATTTTTCTTACATGGAACCAAACAACGGAAAACTAAGTTTGGAATTGTGTTTTTTTATTGAAAATTATTTTCCATGAAAATCATTTTACACTGAAAATGTTTTACACCCAACCAAACGGAGCCTTAGAGTTCATCAATGGTGGACTTAGTTTCACATTTGAAATATTGCACTTTTAAAATAAGCAAACACTTATGCTCAATTGAGAAAATGAGCGAGAAAGTTTGCTCATTTGGACAAAAGTGTTTGCTCATTTTCTTAGATGAGTAGAATGTTTGCCATTTGAAAAAGTCTGCTTATTTGGGCGAAAGAGCATAATTGATTAAAATGAATAAATTTTTGTTCATTTGGAGAATTTCAAATGAGCAATGAGCAAAAAAATAGTTTTAAATGTACCATAAGCATGGTACACCATGATACACTCATATCACTATGAATTTTCTCACTTCCTATTCTTCTTGACATCAGCTTTTTTTTATATAGGGAAGTATCTTAAACTCTCAAGGTTTTCTTATTACGTATCAATACATTGTTATGGTCAAAATTTGAAGAAATGGAGCAATAAATTAGTTGGTTTGTTTTAAAAAAAAATCATTTATCCTATCATCTAAAAAAAGGATTCACTTAAAAAGTAGCGTTAATAAAAATTGACCCCTCTAAAATAAATAGCGGGGTTAGAGAATGTCTAACAATAAATTAGAGACGGAGCTAGAGTATATAGTTGTTCCCACTCTATATGAATGTCATCTAGCTTAGTTAGTATAATCTTATAGAAGTGGTACTCAATACGTGGAATCCAATCCCGTCTACGCCACGCTTAGTCACTCGTTTACACAACCCAAAAAAAAAAGTTGTTGCCACTCTATAAAGGAAAAGTCCGAGCATACACATCAGACAAAGACTTTGCTTCCTTCTGCGCTTTCTCCATCAATAAATTATTGAAAAGCTATTATTGCTGACTTGCTCTAAACTTCGAAGATTGGAGGCAACTTCCTATAGTAGTTCCTAAGAATCAAGTTCAGAAGTTCCTATATAATCTGCGGACCTTTCATCTGCAAATATAAAATTGTACATAAAAGCCGAGGCGAAGCAGGTGCGTGTTTATTTCTAGCATTCTTGCTTTCATACTGTACTACTTTTTAATGCTCTGTTTTTTCCTCCTAATTACATGCTTCGGGGAGTCTTCTCTATATACTCATATCATATGTTGGATTTTTTCTTCAATTATTTGTTTTACAAATATGATGATTTATCTATTATCTGATGTTGACATATTATGTTAATAATTTGATACTTTATTTGGGACTTGGGAGGAGGAAGAAAGTACACAGTTAATTTGATATTATGCTAAACATTTATGGGAGAAGGAATGAAAGGGAAAAAAACTACTAGAACTGCTTCCGTATATAATTTTTACCCCCTTTTCAAGTTGACTATTTGAGATAAAAGTTCATCAATTTGACAGTTATTAGTCATTTAATTATATGAATTTTCAGTGATATATACAAAATAATTCAAATTGATCTTTTTCAATTTTAGTTTATTTTATCAAAAGTTAAGCTATGAGACAAATTGAACTATTTGCTATGGATGGGTTTTTTTTCTTCTAATAGTTATGCAGCGCATATAGTTAACTATTTATTTGTTTACTTTTTGTTGAACAAACTGATATACATGGCATTGTTAACTGATATAAGTTTTTAACTTAAGGATATTTTTTTAACTTAAGGATATTATTCTCATAATTGATATATAAGGAGATAGGGAGCAAAATGAAATTATCATATGTGGAATTAGATATCAAATATGAGAATAATGTCTTAATTAATTAGTACCATATACTTCCTCCGTTTCTTAATTAATAATAAGTAAAACAAAGAGAAGTAGAGGGAAATCAAGGATCTATACAAAGAAAGTTAGGACCACAATAAAGTAAAGTAATTGTTGAGCCTATGAACAACCTATATGTGAGTGGAAGTGTTGTCCCACAATTAATGAATTTGAAATTAAGGGGGAGTGTTGGGATGTATATCCCACATTGAAGAAACATATGAATTGCGTTCACTTTATAAGGCTAAGGGGCTACTCCCCTGTCCTCTCTTGCTTTTAGTTGCATATTTGTAATAAAAAAGATTTGGTTTTGTCATTTCAAGATTTTTGTCACTTATTGTGACATTTTCATATAAGGGAAGTGTGTCACTTATTAAGAAATGGAGGTAGTATATCACTTTTATTGAACAAAAGTAAAAACAAATCGCTAAAAACTTATTATGCACCTTGGTGCATAGGTTAGAAGAATCCATTGTAATACATAATAGGAACTTATATCATACATGCTTATTTGAAGACAGATCGAGTATTAATAGCCAAATACATGGAACAAACAATTAGGACGGGGGGAGTAATACTCAATTCTGTTTTGATTAATATAGTTGGCTTCAGGGGTAATTATAATTAATGAGTCAAATTAGTTCATGAACTACTTTGATCAATGCTCAACTTCAATGAATCTAGCTCAAGTCAAACTTGAATCGTGATTAATCAGTTGAGCCGAGCATTATCTAAAGAAGTATGACTAATTAATTGTAGCATATTAGCATTAGGTAATCGAAATATTAGTCAATGATCAGCAATAACCTCAATGATCTAAGCTGAAGTAATATATAGTTGAGTTTCAGCTTTCCTGGATTTTGGGTCCAGTTGAGCGTAGAACTTCCAATTGATGAGCTTGAGCTCGAACTTAAGTTGTTGCTACAGCTCAAGCAGTCAAGCTCGAATAGATAGCTAGGCTATCCATGAAATTATAATATGTTTTTGATACCTTTCAGAGATTAAATTTGTCTCCTATCTTATTAATTCATGGCGTAGAGCCGTAGATATACAATTAATTGCTTGGTTTAATTGATTCGAATCCGTGGAGTATTAGTTTAGTATGTTGCTGATGTCTTTTTTTGTTTCTCTTTTTGGGTGAGGGGGAGGCTAATTCACAAAAGAATAGATATTGATATGTTCTTATTTCTGCAGATCCAACTTTCAACAAGATGCCTTTCAAATTGTCTATATTCAATACGATTTTTGCCTTTTTAAGGAACTACCATGGTGTATCATGTGATGGAATAAGCAACAATACAGGGTGTGTGGCTATTGATAACCCATTTGATTCTGCAACGAACACTGTTGATTCACAAGCTCCAACTAAGCGCAGGAAGGTGCAGACATCCCTGCGCGTTAACTCTGAGTATGTTGATAAAATCGTTGGTTGGTTAGCAGACGATCAGATTACCAGCATTGGCATTTATGGGATGGGCGGGATTGGTAAGACCACCCTTGGACTGCAGCTCTACAATTGGATTTACAACCATGGCATCCCTTCTACAGGTATTCATGCTATTGCTTGGGTATTTGTGGAAATGGATTTCACAGTGTACCAATTGCAGCAAAAAATCGCTGATGCTTTTGGGCTTGATCTTCAAGGTGATAAGGATGAGAATAGAAGAGCATCTATGTTACATGCCATTCTGTCACGGAACGACAAGTTCATACTCTTCCTTGATGATTTGTGGGGTGCTTTCCGTCGAGAGGATATTGGGATTCCCTATGACTGCAAGCTGATTTTGATTTCTCGATTGCTGGACGTTTGTCGTACCCTACATTGCCAGAAAATCATCAAGGTTGAGCCACTATCAGAGGAAGAAAGTTGGCAGCTGTTTAACCATAACATTCAAAATGGTTTTTCAGATCCCAAAGAAGTGTCCTCTGTTAGGAAGCTTGTGTATAATGAGTGTGCAGGTCTCCCACTTGCTATCACTGTGTTGGCCAACAGCAGTAAGAGGGGGGTAGTTACTCCTTCTATGGGACCGACCCAGTTGGATGACGTGTTCAGTCGATTGCAGTTGTCTTATAAAAGATTGAATAACGTCAAAGTGCAGCGCTGTTTTTTGTATGCTGCATTATATCCCAAAGGTTATGCCATCAGTAAAGAAGAGTTGATACGTGTTTGGATTGGAGGGAGGCTCATAGATGACATGCCATCTTTGCAGGTACAATATGACATGGGTTATACTGTGTTAAACAAGCTTCTTAACTCTTGTTTATTGGAAACTTGTCAAGATAATAGGAGTGTTAAGATGCATGATCTTGTCAGACATATGGCTCTCTCCATTGCTAAAGATGATAACTTTATGGTAAAAGCTGATGCAACTTCGATATTGGAGTGCTGCGGGAATTTTCATGCTGTTTCCTTGATAAGTTCTTCAGTCGCATGGATCCCATCGGGTACTTCCCTGAAGTGTACCAATCTCAAAACTCTGCTTTTGCAAAACAACCCTGTCGAGGTAATCCCAGAATCATTTTTCTTAGACATGCATGCCCTGCGTGTTCTAAGTCTATCTGCTACTTGCGTTATTAGACTGCCTACTTCCATTAGTTCCTTAGAAGAGCTGCAAGTCTTAGATCTTAGTAGCTGTCAGAAGTTGAAAGAAGTGCCTCAATTAGCAAAGCTTCATAAATTAAGGTTTCTGGACCTATCTCATACTGCAGTTGAGCAAATTCCTCGCTCTCTTGAAATGTTAAAAAGGCTCACGGAGCTTGATTTATCCTCTATTCATGAACCAAAAAAATTTCCCAGGGGGATCTTGCTTGCTCTGTCTAGTTTGAAGAGGTTATCCTGCAATGTTTTAGGCATCATTCATGAGTTGCAAAATTTAGAATCATTGGAGATTCTTGATGCCAAATTTGACAGTCTTTTTGACATGAGTGTTTACGTAAAGTCCGAGCATTGGCGCAAACTAGAGTGCTTCCATCTGCAAGTTGGAAATCAGATTAGACCAAAGAGGTTCTACAGCAGAGCAATCTCCCTGCATAGCTGTACCTTAAGTGGTCAAGGGGGGGAACGGTTTGTGCTTCCATATGACATTCAGGAGTTGTATCTTGATGATTGCAGTGGTTTCTGTAGCCTATCTGATATTATAAATCCTGAAAAGGCTTATGGTCTTCAACAAGAAGCTGAAGCCTTTTCAAGCTTAGAAATTTGCACCATCAGTAGGTGCAATGATATTGAGCAACTTCTTGCACCAGGTCAGATGCCAAATCTTCTCCAGTCCCTTGAAATCTTAGAGGTTGAAGAATGTCAGCAACTGAAAGAGCTAATTGTTGAGGACGTCAGCCTCCCCCGAGCTTAAGCAACTCATTCTTACTTCTTTGCCTCAACTGATTGGCGTCTATAAAGGTCGACTTGTTTGTACCTCACTTCAGTCACTTACAGTTATGCATTGCCCAAATATGAAGCGCCTTCCAGTTTTCAACATGGATAATGTAGAAGATCAACTTGTTCCTTCTACTATAGAGTGGATTGAGGGACAACAGAAATGGTGGGAGTTGTTAGAATGGGATAAGTCGGAATCTAAAGCGTTGCTTCAACCCTTCTTTAGATGCAGATCTTCCATAGATTTATGCTAGTCAAAGGAGTGAGATGATATGTATCTTCCATTCATATTCGGGCTTCACTGGCACGAAAACAATTGGGGTTTCAGGTCGAAAACGGGGACATGTAACCTAGAGATTATCATGCTTGATAGCTTAATATTGGCCATCTCGCATATCTGAAGTTTTCCCCATCGGAGCGCTGCAAGTTTCTACATCTTCCCTCTAGACCGAGTCATATCAGAGGAGCGAGTACCAAGCTATTGCTTCCTGCTGGACTCTACAAATTTGTGACGCTGGTTTGGCCTACTTTCCTCTCTCTTCCTCTTCTTTGGCCCATTGCTCAATGCGTTCTTTAAAAAATCAGTGGTTATTTGGTTGACATTGATTTATGTTGGAAGTCAAGTACCTGAAAAGTGAAAAATTCTTATGTTTAGTTGACAAAACACAAAAAGTATTTCATGGGAATCCATTCCCATAGAATTTCATGTGTCCAACCAAACAAATTTTTGCACTTTTATGAGGAGTGATACTTTCTACATCTAACCAAACAACCACCTGGTTTATACATGATTTGGAGGAAAAAAAATATGAACAAATTTCTTTGAAAATTATGATTTAATGAAAATCTAAACTCAAATTCAAGTTATTTGGAAAATGTGACGTTCATTCTTTTAAGGAAGAACATTTTCCACTTTTGGAACACTAAGAAACTGTTTTTTTAAGGATTTTTTGTCCCAAACTATCTTTAACTTTCAAGTTTTTGCGAGAAACTACCTTATAAAAAAATTGTTGTCCTAAACTACATTACTTTACACTTTTGTTGTTGACAGCTACCTTATGCCGGTTTCCGGCGTTGACTTTTGTTTTTTCAGGTTCAAAATTACCCTTGTGGAAATTAAGGAGGGTGATTGTTTCAATTTTAGTTAAAATAGAAGAAGAATTTAATGGTGGATTGGTGGTACAAAATGTCACATAGATATGAGACAGAGAGCGCGTGCACACAGGGAAATGGGGAAATTAGGGTGGGGAAAATTAAAAAAAGGGTTTGAAGAGGTCAAGTGATATAACGTGACATTAAAAAACCGGAAAAAACAAAAGTCAACGTCTAAAATCGGCATAAGGTATTTGTCAACAACAAAATGGTAAAAGTTAGGTAGTTTGGGACAATAATTTTTTTATAAGGTAGTTTCTCGTAAAAACATAAAAGTTAAAGGTAGTATGGGACAAAAAATCCTTTTTTTAACAAATTAGTGAAAGTTTTGAAACCTACTTTCCTTGAAAATGATTTACCTCCTAACTAAACTAGTCTCGGCTTGCTTTGAAGATAGGAAAAAAAAACCTTTTGTGCCGAGAAAATGAGCACCTAAGAATAAGGTGTGCATTGTGTGTGCTCTGCTCACCTTCTCTCTCGTTTTCCTCACATTCAACTATTCAAGTGCACTGTGGTCTTCCGTGCATTGGAGGGCTTGTGAACTATCCTTTTGGACTTGGATAAGTTTCAAAGCCCAAAATAACCTAATGTTGTTGTAAGAATTTTTTTCTAAAAAAATGTAAAGTAGTTTACTTCCATGTTTTTTTTTCTTTTCTTTCATTTAATATGTAAAATTTATATTAGCATTATAATTTATAAAATTATGTTCATAAATATAATGTTATAAAGCAACCTGGAGTAATAGTGAATATATGTAAAACATTCTCTTTTAGGATATATATTTATATATATATATATTATCTTATTATGTTAGGTTTTCTAATACAATTAAGATATACTACTATTATTTGTTATTTCTATAAACATTGATCAATGCATATCTCTTCATTTAAGGAGATTTACACAATTCAACATGGAGTACTTGAGAATCATTAAATGGAACTAGTTTTTTGACCCGTGCAAACTGCACGGGAAGTTTCTCCTAAAATCATGGTGTGAATATTAGATCATGATTTAAAGTTTTCATAATCATATAATATATTAAGAATATTTTAAAACTGGCTTATAACCCGTGTGTTCAATGACTGATGTAGTTAACATTAGATGGAACATGTGATCAACTTTTTTTAAAAAAAAAATCATTGACTGAAAAAAGTATTTGCTCTGTCCATTGCTTCACTCGGGTAACTGATTTTAGTTAATGTAAATACAATATGCACTTGGTAACTCGTTTCACCATGTGACTCGTCTAATTTAATACAAATATATATTTTCATTGACATTTACAACCACCAAATTCTTAACTATGTAAGAACAATCTTTTGGGACCAATTCTTAAAAATTTACATTAAGTATAAAAATATAGTTTATTTGAGAACAAATAAAGTACCTTTGGAATTTATGTATCTAAAATTTATAAAGGATTTTTTGATGGGAATAATCCCACCTTTGAGCGATCCTCCCAAAACAGTCCCACCTTTCATTATTTTAGGAATAATCCCACCTTTCGAGTGTGTCTCCTAAAAATGGGCCACTTTTAACCTATAACTTGTTTGGCCGGTAAAAAAACTTGTTGACATTTTTTCCCCACCGCCCCCCTCCCACCCCCAGATCCACGGTAAACCCCATCCACCCCCACCCCCCGTAGGCGGGCGGCCCGGCCCCGGCTCGGCCTTCGTCTCTGCCCCCACCCCCGCCACACCTTCCACCTTCTTCCCCTGTCCCAGTCGCCCCTCCCCACTTCTTCCCTCGTCCCCGTCGCCCCTCCCCCACTCTCCTCTCACTTCGTCGCTGCCCGCCCTCCCCCCTCTCCTCTCACTTCGTTCTTTGCCCACCCCTCGTCGCCCCTCCCCCTCCTCTCCTCTCACTTCGTCGCCCTTACCCCCCGTCTCCACTTCCCCCTTCCCCTTTTCCCCCTCTTGCTCCACGCCCTTCCTCCTCCTCGGCATCCGCCACTAGCCCCATCCCCCGAATAACAATAGTATTTTTTTTTTGAATTTTCGGAGCAGGGGAGAAAGAGGAAGAAGAAGAAGAAGAAGAGGTAGGGGTTTACCGTGGAAGCACGCGAGCCGGGGGGTTCGCGGGGGAAGCGCGAGGGGATGGGGGGTTTGTCGTGGGCTGGGCGCGCGTTAAGGGGAGATGCGAGGGGGCTTGGGTCCGGCGGCGTGGGCGGCGGAGGGGGGAGCGAGACGAAGGGGAGAGGAGAGGAGAGAGGGGGAGGGGCGTCGGGGTGGGCAGAGACGAAGGGGTGGGGTGGAGGGTTGGGCGCCTTCGGGGGGATGGAGGGTGGGGGGACTAGGGTTTGCTTGTGGGGGTGGGGGTGGGGTGGCTAGGTGGTGGTGGTTAGGGAGGAAAAGAAGCGAGAGGAGGGAGAAATGAGATAACCTGCATTTGCGGGTTACCACCAAGCAGTAGGGTCCATTTTTAGGAGACGCACCAAAAGGTGGGATTATTCCTAAAATAATGAAAGGTGGGACTGTTTTGGGAGGATTGCTCAAAGGTGGGATTATTCCCATCAAAAAATCCATTTATAAATAACACTGGATAACATACGTTTTGTAGGTTTTGTTCCTTTCTTTTAGAAAAAATCTTTAAGTGATTACTTGTATCTATATATTCCTCTCTTCATCACATGAGTCCTTTTCTTTTCCTATCTATCTCTCTCCTTTTCAAATCCATGTGCCTTCCCCTATGTTTTATTTATTTTCGATCAGAGGAAGTATATGAAAATAAGAATCAAATCAGATTACATCCCAATGAGGAAGAAATATTAATAAAATTAAAGAGACAATATGATCTATAATATGATCCCCTTGCTGCTAATTTTTCCCCTGCTCAGTTTGACAATATGATCCACAATGATTTGATGGAGACACTTTCTATTATGTGTTCTAATAGCCTTTTCCATGGATCATAATTTACGAAAATTATGGGTATTAATACAATTAACGATACTTTTTCTGTTCTAGAATAAAGGAAACACTTATCTTTTTAGACCGTTTTATAATAAATGAAACATTATTGTATTTGACATTTACTTGTTTCTAACTCTCTTTATCACATGAGTGATGAGTCCCTCTTTTATCTATTTCTATCTATCTTCTCTCCTAAATCTATGTGTCTCAGCCCTATGTTTCTTTTATTTTTTAGAACAAAGGAAGTATATGAAAATAAGAATCAATTCAAATTACATCCCCATGAGGATCGGAAGACGTATCAATAAAATTAAAGAGACAATATGATCCACAATATGATCCCCATATCGCCTAACTGTAACCTTCTTAGTTTGACAATATGATACTATGATGGAGACACTTTATACCATGTGTCCTAAAAGCCTTTTTCATGGATCATAATTTATGAAAATTATGGGAATTAATCTCAAAAGTATATAATTTAATTGCCAAAAATTATATATATATATATATATATATATATATATATATATATATATATATATATATATATATATATATATATATATATATATATATACGATTTTTTTTTGTTAAATTAATGTATTTATATTTCAACTTAATTACTTTAATGCATATTTATAGTTGATAATTAAGTTTAACAATTTATAGTTATGGATGGAGCAGGAGAAAGATTGGATTAGAACATTATATTCGCCACCTTTCATCCACCCGTTTAATATTTTATGTCCTTTTAGTTACTAAATATTAATAAAGATTATGAAAAGATAGGTAAAAAATGATTCCAAATTCTACAATTATTTTCAAATATGTTGATCTTTTATATGTTTTTCTTTTTAAGAAAAATATATAACGGTGAAAATAATGAAATTATAAACAATATGTGAAAAGTTTATTGAAAGACAATTTTACCCGATATCCCATTATCCACTCGGTATGCCCACGGATGACTATTGGATAGATACGGATGACAAATGGTCAAGTAGAGCGAATCTGATCCATTGACATCTCTACTTTGTTCTCCTTCCATAAATAATTACTGACATATTAAAGCCATTAAAGTACTATAACATAATAGCTTAATAAACAATAAGCCTAAGAACTTTGTTCTCCTTCCTAAACCTAAAGACATTCCCATCTTGTATCATCCCACTAAGACGCCTTTTACATGCTTCTAAACACCAGTTGTAATCTACATCAAGATCTTCTATAGTTGCGAGACAGACACGGACCCAACCGCAAATATATATAAATAATTAATAATGACACCACAAAAGTCGTTTACTACATGATATACCTTTTTCATTATATTCAAATCTTAGATGTCCTTAATTTTTTCTTCTTTGAAAAAATCAATAGTGTCATTTGATATAGTTGGGTTAGGCATTGGGAATTGGTTGGGTTATGTTTGAACATGTCAATTCAATTCACATGAGAAAAAACTATGTATACCTATATGTTCAAAACCTGTCTATACATGTAAACGAGAATATCCTTCAATAAATCTTAGCTTCTTATTGTTTGGGTTACTTCTAGTAAGGCGTTTGAACATGTCAATTCAATTCACATGAGAAAAAACTATGTATACCTATATGTTCAAAAACTATCGTAAACGAAAATATCCTTCAATCTATCTTAATGAACAATAAATTATTAGTTTAAATCTTAGCTTCTTATTGGTTTCATTCCATGGACTTACCAACAGATTTCATTTTCGAACATTAAATTATTAATCGCAATAGACTTACCAGCAAAAAAAACATGACTTGATGCAGACAATAATTGTGATACATGGTTAAACCAATTTATGGTTCATGTCATACCTTATCCCCATTTAATTTATAGTGACTATGTGTAGGTTAAAAATAGCATCCACATTTTCTTCTACAAAAAGTTTTGGGAGGTTATTAAACATGATCTGAAAAATCTCATCACCCTTGCCTTCACTAGTGCCTGTATCCCCCAAGGTATTAATGAATCCGTTATTGTGCTTATCCCTAAGAATGAAGGGCCTGAAATTATTAGGCAATTCAGACCGATTAGTCTCTGTAACAACGTGTATAAAATCATTTCTAAACTCATAGCCAACAGGCTAAAACCTTCTCTACCTAGTAAAATTGCTCCCAACCAGAACAGTTTTTTGCCGGGTAGAGGAACAGAGACTAATGTGCTTATTGCGTCAGAGATCTTGCACTCTCTTCACTATAGGAGGGGTAATAGGGGCTGGTTTGCTGTAAAATTAGACTTAGAAAAAGCCTATGACAAGCTAGAGTGGGGTTTTATTAGGAATTGTCTTTTTGCCTATGGTCTGGATGAGAGTTCTGTAAAGCTTGTGATGAGTTGCATTTCTAGTGTCACCTCCTCTGTGCTTATTAATGGGACTAGAACCAAGTCTTTCCAACCTTCGAGGGGCATTAGACAAGGGGACCCCCCTCTCCCCCTACATATTTATTATCTGTATGAATGTGTTGTCTAATCTCATTTTTGATGCTACCAACAGTGGAAGTTGGAAACCTTTTTGTGTTGGCAAAGGGAACACTCCCATCTCTCATTTGCTCTTTGCCGATGACATTCTTCTATTTGGAGAAGCGAGCACTGAAAATTTCCTTGCCATGAAAAATGTCCTCGATTTGCTCTGTGAGCTGTCTGGGCAGAGTATTAGTATGGACAAAAGTAGAGTGATGTTCTCTGGTAACACTAATCGTGTGGTCAAAAATAGGTTCCAGGATATCTTCCCCCTCCAAGAAACTGATGATTTGAGCCCATACTTAGGTTTCCCGCTCTCCCACAAGAGAATGCCAAAAAGTAAGTTGGACTTCATTGTAGAAAAGGTTAGGAAGAAGTTAGCAAATTGGAAAACCAACATGCTTTCCAAAGCGGGTCGCCTTTGTCTCATCTCCTCGACTCTTAACACTCTTCCAAATTACTATATGCAATGTTTATCCCTCCTTTCAGCCATTACTAGTAGTCTAAACAAGCTTTTTGCTAGCTTCCTTTGGGGTAAGAGTAATGACCAGGGAGGTATTCACCTGGTAGGTTGGGACAAGATTTCAAGAACAAAGGAGAAAGGAGGGTTAGGTATTAGATGCTGTAAAAGCCTAAATAGAGCCCATTTGATGAAAATTTGGTGGAAATTGCTCCACCATGAAGAAAATTTGGCTGTGAAATTCCTTAAGGATAAGTATGGAAAGAACAATAATAAATTTAAATCCTTTAGGCAGGGATCCCATCTTTGGAAGAGTCTTGGAAAAGTGTGGCCGGATTTTGTTAATTCCATTCAGTGGGGGCTAGGGGATGGGGAAATGATTCTCTTTTGGCACGACAATTGGCTTGGAGTTGGCCCCCTAAGAAATCTGGTTGAGGGACCTTTTAGAGAGGGTGAGGATAATTTGAAAGTGAAGGACTGCTTTATTCAGGGAAAATGGGATGTTAGCACTATCTCTTACGTCCCTCCCCACCGACATCTTGTTTAAAATTCTCCTCTCTCCTCCTTTAAATCCCGATAAAAAGATTTTATTTTCTCTAGCTGGACTGTTTGTGACAAATTTGAGTTTTCTAAAGCTGTGGAATGTGCCGAGTTTAGGCTTGTGGCTCCCCCGCCCCTGGACTGTAAATGGATTTGGAAAATTATCTCTCCAAAAATAAAATTTTTCATATGGATGGTTTTTCAAAATAGAATTCCACATAAAGAGCTTCTGTTCCAGCGACATATGGTGGATTCTAATGAATGTCCTGGATGCCCGGGTTTGGTAGAGAATGCTATCCATATATTAAGAGACTGCCCTCAAGCAAAGGAAATCTGGAGCCACTTCAATCTTTCTCCCCTTTTCTTCTCCGACCCTCTACACTCTTGATTACAGAACAACTTGTGCCTGCACCTAAATAAAAAAGCCAATGATTACCCCCTCCCTTGGAGCACCCTTTTCTCTTTCACTTTATGGACTATTTGGTTACGTAGAAATGAAAAAATATTTAGACGTTCCTCTAAAGAAGCTTCGGTGTGCATGAAAGAGGCGAAATTTTTAGCTTGGGAATTCTTCTCAGCTTTGCATACTGCTGGTTATACTCTTCCTACTTCTAATACCCAAACTTGGCTGTGTCCTCCTAGGGGATGGCTCAAAATTAATACTGATGCTTCTTTTGCTAGTAAAGATAACATTGCAGGGATCGCTGTTATTGTTAGGGACGAGATGGGGGAGTGAGTCTGTGGACTCCAAACCCAAAGAAGGGTTACGGATGCTCTGATGGGAGAATTGTTAGCCATTCAAGAAGCTCTTAAATTGGCTAGAGAAAGGAATTGGAGCAATGTAATCATTCATTCGGACTGCCACAATGCTGTACAACAACTTCTTAAGGAGCAAACCCCAAGAGATGCTAACAAGAACATTACTATCTTTTGCAGGGATCTTATATCTCAGATGCATGGTTTGAAGATTGAGTATGCGCATAGGACTACTAACCAGATAGCAGATAGACTTGCTAAAGATTGTAGGATGATGTTGTGGAACTCGATTAATTATGTTTACTTGAATCACCCCACTGATTGTATTTTGTCACTCTATGATGAGGAGAAGTCTGGTAGCACTAGAGCTGTAACGTAACTCTTCGTTTGTTCTATTTTATCTTCCCGCTTTGCATCAAAAAAAAAAAAAAAAAGAATAGCATGTTAGCCTACTATATATATATTTAAAAAAAGTGAGTACATAAGCACGTAGGCATCATAGCAATGTGGAAAGTTCATTAGCTACTACCTTTCAATTGAATATATCTCTCTCCAAGTTCTCTTATATCTTCTCTATAAGGAAAATAAAGAAAATTGTAGATTTTTATTTATACATTCAATCATCAGATTTCGAAAGATATGAGTGCAGTCATTTTTTTATTTGCATGTTCTTGGTTCGTGATGCAAATGGATTCTTATAAAAATAATAAAATAGATTTTGCTGAATAATATTTCTTAGGAAAAATTGGCGCGAATAGCACGAACTATTGATTTGGTGTACAAAACAGCACAAACTAAACAAGGTGTGATGTACAACACGAACTTTATAGCATGAGTGCATGAATCAACATAAACAATGATTTTGGTATGGTTCCACAACACAAACTTTAAGGCTTGGGTAAACGAATCTCAGGCTAATATCGTCATGTATGTTGATTCTCGCAACTATGTCATAAAGTTTGTGTTGTGCATCACACCTCGTTTAGTTCGTGTTGTTTTGTGCACCAAACCAATAGTTGGTGCTGTTCACGCTAATTTTTCCTATTTCTTAATGTTCAGCGTTCGTTGGAAATGTAGAGAGTTAGAAGCAAATACTAGGGGTGTAAGCGGACTGCGAAAAGTCCAGAGTCCAATCTACTCCAGTCCAAACTTGTCGGGACCGGGTCGGATCCGGACCGAAATTTTTTTGGACTGGACTCAGACTCAAATTTTCGAGTCCAAATATTTTCGGACTGGATTTGGACTCATCCCTTTGGAGTCCAATAAGTCCAGTCCAGTCCAGTCCAAAAATATTTTTATATATAATATATATATATTATATTTTTATATATAATGTATATATATTTAATATTTATATATATAATATAAAATATGTATGTGACTTATCTTCTAGAATGGATATAATGAGCTTAATTTTTCAAATTCAATTATGAGAAAATGTTGAAAATCATTGAATCTAAATCGGTGAAAAAATAATACTTCCTCCGTTTTTTTTTACATGTTACATTTTGACATTTTCACTATTCACAAATTTCACTTTGACCATCGTTTATGATTTATACGTGAATAAAAATATAGTCATGTGGGATCTTGTTAGATTCGTCTTAATATGTATTTTTTTAATGTGTACTTTTTATAATTTTTACAAATACAAAATTAGAGATATATGTTCTCAAAATTTTACATTGGCGTGTGTGAAAAGTGAAAGTGTAACATGTAAAATAAACGGAGGAAGTATAATAATCAGACTGGACTGGACTGGATTCAGACTCAAGAAAAAATTATCGGACTGGACTGGACTGGACTCAAAAAATATTTGGATCGGACTTGGACTCAATTTCTCGAGTCCAAAAAACTTTGGTCTGGATTTGGATTTGGATTTGGCAAAGTCCAATCTAGTCCAATCCACTTATACCCTAGCAAATACTATGTTTATGGTTTTAAAATTGAGTAATATGTTATCACTTACATAATGTACTGTTGTGAGTGATTGGATGGTAGGGTGCTTATCAATTAGAGGTATGTATGAGAGAGTGAGGGATAGCCTAGTGGTTAGAGCTTCCCTCCCGGTTCCAGAAGGTCCTGGGATCGATTCTCACCCTTGGCAAGTTGGGATCCCCTTTATTCCCCCAACTTGTCAAGGTTTCTCCTTACCTTATTAAAAAAAAAAATTAGAGGTATGTATGATAGGTATTATGTTGATACCTTATCTATTTTTTTTTTGAATTGCCACTCATAGATCAGTTATAATATTGCCACTCATTTATCATCTTTAACCTATAATAATCATAATCATTATCAACAATACCAAAAAAAAAAAATTTAAGTGGTTGCTACCTTATACATAGTTGATTAGATAAATAAAAGTTGTTGTATCTTTTTTTTTTTATCAATTGTGTACAATTCCTTCAAGATTGTCTACAATTCAATAGTTGATTTCACTTTGCCTAGGTATATTTAAAATTAATATATATACTCCGCATTAGCATATGTCCTTCATTATACTTGATTTTCCAAATAAAATTTGTTATACATATTCATATCACGTGATATGCTTTCATGACTTGTCAAATTAGTATGATAACCATATCACAACATGATTTGGTAAATTTGCATAAACTTGAAATATAGAGATATCCTTCAACTACCTTATCAGTTCAGCTCCTTATATGAAAGTTGTACCATGACCTATACTATTCAAACCGAAAAGTAACTGATGATGCACAAAGTAATTGTAAATCAATAGTTGCATTTGTCTGCCTCATATTTGTAGTTAGGATTTTTGTGGCATGTATAGTAGTGATTAACTTTGGTTTGCCTACTTAATTACGTCCATCTTCTTTTTGCTATCAATTCATGAGCCTTTTGCCCTTTTCCCCATTTGTCTTCTCTTTTTCCCTCCCCTAACCTCCATTGAAGCAAAATCTCCTTTGAAGTAAAAACTTCTCATCATCTCCCCCAAAAAATCTCTAATATCTAACCCTCTTTTTTATGGTGAAAATCTCTAACATCTCTTCAAATATTAACCAAAATATTTCTATGACATGAAGAAAAATCAGTTACTTTTGGGTTTGAATGTCTTGATAGAAATACAAAGAAAAATGAGTTCTTGACTATTAAGTTCATTCAAAAAGATCAAAATGTAAGCTTTGATCATAGGTTTCCAATTCATCTTAGGTTTCTAATTTAAGAACTTTTATTTCAATCACTAATCCTATTTGCACGAGTATATATCCATTGGATATTCATTACCCAAAATTTTAATTCTCATAAATCATTTGATCAATGTCTTTCCTTGAGTATATCGCCACAAAATGCCTACAAATTTGTCTAATTTCATCATATAATGGTAGTTTGTTTCTTTGCCTTTATTCTAAGTTGCATGTTGATATAAATAGTGTATGATGAATCAAGGATTTTTTTTTTCTCGGCCTTTTCTACAAAACGGGCCTAAAAAATACCTCTAGTATGTTTTTTAAGAAATTACAAATAAGGGATTATAAGCAAACGAAAAGAAAAAAAAATACAAATACATGATTTTCAAGGCAACTACTAGATCAATTCTTTCTGTCTCCTCTGATTCAAAGTCGATTCCTTTGTTGTCTCGGTGGTTCGGTCGGTGGTTGTCTTGGTGGCTCGCTACCCTTCAGTCTCTACTCTGCTCTTTGCCTGTTCTGCCACGGGGAGTCGCTGCCGCCATGAGCGCGGCTACTGGTGGTCTGTATGCATAAAGTAATATATGTATGCAAAACGTAAATGGACCTACTAAAATTCTAGATACTGCAATACTCTATATTTATAGTTGCAAGTTGTAATTCGAATGGAAATGATTTTGATCCATAAAGTTTCCTAATTTTCAGCCATTCTACTATCAACTAAATCGCATGATTTTAGGCCATCATGAAGATTGATTGACCGAGTATTCTCAATTAGGTATTACATGTGGGAAACTTTATGTAACTTTCCTATAATTCAGCAATTCAAATTCAAATTAGTCCTAGTATCAATTACCACGGTAACTAATAGGAATACTTCCTAAATCAAATTACAGCGTGATTAGTGCAAGCTTAGTGAATTAAAACGCAGCATAATTGAGAGTCCACGTGGACAATCTCTTTGAGCTTCTAAACAATAAAGCATGCCATCTGGGCAAGAAATCTCTAACTTTATGCCACGTGGATTGAAGGATGCTCTTTTAGATCTCTACTAGGTTTGAAGCCCGTGCTTTGCACGGGTTGTTTATTTTATTTTATTCCAATTTTTTTGTTAATATTATTGTTGATTTTGTGTTGCTGTGAAATAAGATTTTTCAACACCCGCTTTAGGTAGTTTCATCTTTTGGAACTATTCCACTTTTGGTAAAAAAAAAAGTAACTACAGTTGACAATATTACCTTTACTTTATGTTAATAAAACCATCATTAATTACCCAAATTGCTTTATAAAGTTGTGTTTAATTTATTAAGGATTTATTTATTCCCTACTCTAGTTAACTAAAGAGGTACCTCTATGCTAAACTAATAATTTTTTATTTCCTTAAAAACCATGCCAAAACCAATTGTTGAAGTAGAAAAAAAAAACGGAGAAAGTATTTGTCATTATACTGTGATTTCTAGATTTGTTATTGTGATATATAAATTTTATAATTTTTAATATTCAATTGAATACTATAGTTAAGTCTATTATTAAATGGTATCTCAATAACAGGTATGACAGCTAATACAGTTTTAACATGAATAATACCCGAATGATACTTTAAGAAAGTAGAGGGTAATAACTTAATAGATGCAGGACAAAAAGAATAGAGAAAAACATGAGTGTCAGCCACAATTTCAACTTTTAATATAGCACATAAACACTAACGCATATAGAATGGATGATGAAAAAGCCAAAATGAAGATTATAATGATAGTATCATGAAGAAAATTAATTAAATATAAAATTAACCTCTATTAATAATCGAAAGATACAATTTAAGAGAAAAAAATACATCTTCATTAATCATGACCATATCAAGACTTATCAAATTTTCCCCTTTTTTATGATTCGTGATCTCAAATAGTCTAGAAATGCGAACCTTGATTTCCAAATAGTTTTAGTAGAATTAAGTTAATGGAGAAAAGAATAAGATCTGACATATAGATATATGGAAAAAAAAATTATGTATATAAAATAATTAGTCAATTGCATAATACCTCTGCAATCTCGATGACAAACTTTCATTTGATTCTTCATGTAATGCCATCATGGAATGCTATCGGTTCAAAACTATAGATATGAATATTTTATCTTCATATGAATTAATTTTTAAAAGTATGATTTTAAAAGACAAAATTACTATTGTCACATATTATATGCTATTTTTATAGTTATTTTTTTATTATTTAAATCAAAGAATAAATAATACGTTATTGTTCATCTAAATAAATATATTTTCATAAGTTGTAAAACTATATTGTATATGGATCTTATTTCGAAGTATATTTCGAGCACTCTTCGACGGTAAAAAAAATTATACTATTGCGAATTATTTAGCAAAAGTTATATTTAATTTACATAGTATAATAATATAGGTTGTTTATTTAAAATTAGACTGTAATCTTCACTCATCCAGAACACCTTATATGTACTTATATCTATGTTGAACACCATTTTCTTAAAAAAAATTAAAAGTCAATAAGAATGACATGACATGCTTAGGTGGAGCTCTTTATAATATTCTAAGGTTGTTTTATTTAAATCAAACTCTAATTTTTACATAATTCAAAACTCTAATATATATATATATATGCACTTTATCGCTATAGATTTTAGTTTTTGTTGTAACAAAGTTTCCTTAATAAATTTTGTTGCAATACTATATTGTTTTGGTTTAGTTGAGTAAGGTTGAAGTTTTGAAAGATAATATGTTTAATCCTGTAAATTGGACCTATAATCAAATGTTATAATCACATGTAATACACTATACTTATACTTATAGCTATTATTATATTTATCTAAAAAAAGACTAAATAATGTCTTACAATTCATCTAATTTAATATATTTTCATGAGTTATAAAACTATATTGTAAATAGATCCTATTTTGAAGCATATTTCAAGCACTCTCCACTGATAAAAAAATTATAATGTTTTGAATTAGGTAGCAAAAGTTAAATTCAATTTACATAATATAATAATGTAGGTTTTTTATTCAAACGCAACTCTAATTTCCCCCTATCCAAAACTCTTTTATGTATTTAAATATATGTAGAATTCTATTTTTTTTCAAATATTTATAATAAAAACTAATGACATGACATCCTAAGTGGCACTCTCTATTTCATAAATTATAGAATTATATTGTAAATGGATCTTATTTCGAAGCATATTTCGAGCATTATCTAATGGTATATAAATTATAATATTCTGGATTAGGTAGCAAAAGTTATACACAATTTACATAATATAATAATTTAGGTTGTTCATTCAAAACGAAACTCTAAATTCTGCTTATCAAAGACTCCTTATATGTATTTAAATCTATGTAGAACTCTATTTTTAGAAAAAAAAAATGATGACATGACAATCCTACATGGCGCTCTATATTTCATAAGTTGTAGAACTATATTGTAAATGGATCTTATTTCGAAGCATATTCTGAATGCTCTCCAATGGTACAAAAATTATAATATTCCAAATTATGTAGCAAAAGTTATCACAATTTTCATTATATAATAATTTAAGTTGTTGATTCAAATCCAAACTCTAATTTTCGCTTATCCAAATCTCCTTTTATGTATTTAAATCATGTAGAACTCTATTTTTTTTAAAAATAAAAATATAAATTGATGACGTGGCAATCCTACGTGGCGCGCTCTATGAGCTCGAAATCTTGAGGAGCTCCCTATGCTCCCGAAAAGTTCCTCCTTTATATATATATATTGATTATCTCTATTATATAAGTCAAGGGGGAGCAATGGTGTCCCCCTAGGCATTTACATAATTGCCCCCAAACAAAAAAAAATCATTACAGCTCCAGCCATCAACACTAAATCAACAATAAATCACGCATAAACTTGCCAAAATAATTTCAATCATATGTCAAAAAACCCAATCAACTGATATAATTGCCAATAAAAAAGATTCATAACCAAAAAATTACCCAAATTAATACCACATAAAAATAACAAAAACGCAGGACATTCTCATTACATACAATTCAAAATCGTATTCACGGTATTCCAAACAATTACAAACACAAACTCAACACAAAATCAATTACAAACACAAACTCCACAGAAAATCAATTTTCATCAATACTTGGAGCTTCAAGTCAGTCCCAAATTTGCTGTTTTTTCACCGTCAATCAGGTACGCAGATTGTAAGTTGAAAATAAGAGTATGTATAATGTTCTATATTAAGTAAATCTTAACAATATGTACATTGTTTGAGTAAATTTAAAAATAACACTATAATTGAAATTCAAATTATGTATGAAAAATTTACAAGTTCATTTCAAATATAATTGAAATTGAAAGTGTTAACATTTAGAAAAAGAGAAAATTTTAGATATGAGACTGATGAACAACTATCGAAATTCTTTGTGAAATCAGAATTTAAAAGTTAGATAAGGGGAAAAAAACTGAAATTGGTATATACTTTCCGGATAAAAATTTGGGATCATAGAGAAATTACTGATATCTAGATTTAAGCAATTATCTTTCTTTGTTAGAAAATAAAATAGACCCTAGAATTAGATCTAAAGTGTAGTGCATGCTTTCACTCTGCCGCGACATCTGCCGCCTGTTTGGTCGGAATATCCGCCGCAATCGCAGGAATATCCGCCACGTCATCTTCCGCCGGAGACGTAACCTCCGCGACCTCCGTCGCTGCTACCACCACGGTAAGACATCGGGAATGTTAGATGTGACGAATGGAGGTTCAGGTGAGAGGAGAGAGAAAAAAAGAGGGTCGAAATTGAAGCGAAATAGAGGATGAATCTGAAGAGTATCAGATTTCTAGGTTGGATAACACTCATAACAGAACAGTTCCAGTTTAAGAGATTTATTTTTGGTGCCTTTTTTTTTAGCGAGAGGAAGAGGAAAAGAGGCGAGAGAAAACCGTGAGGTTCCATATTTGTTGACATCTATTGTTTATCTTATTATTATACTCCCTCTGTCCCTTAATAGATTGCCCATTTCTCTAATGCACGTTTGCCAATGCATGTTTTGTATCGTTAATATCTTTAATTATATATTAGTAAAAATTATAAAAGTTTGATTTTCAAAATGTACACAATGAGACGAATCCAACAAGACCCCACATGACTATGTTTTATCTTATATATTGGAAATTATTTTTGAGGACTTTCTTTACCTATGAATAGTGCCCAAAATAAAAATGGGCAATCTATTAAGGGATGGAGGGAGTATTACTTTGTATAGTGTTTTAGTGGTATAGTGGTTATTCTGGGATAATGTGATAATTATGTGTATTATTCTGGGATGATCCGGACCACTCCATAGTTGTTTACTAAAGAATCTCTATACTATAAGGGAAGAGGGGAGCAACGGTGTCCCCATCTGAAATCACATTTTTACCCCTGTTAAATAAATTATATTTTAAGAAAAAAACTTTAAACAACACTCCTAAACAATTCAAAGTCAGCACAATCAATGCATATCAACAAAAAATTGACAAAATTATTTTATAAAAGGAAATTCCCAAACAATTCAAAGTCATCACAATCAACATAAAATTGACAAAATAATTTTACATAAGGAAATTTACCATAAATTTAAAATGACACATACATATGATTATATATTGATTAGAAAAGTCCATAAACAAAAAATTAGAAGTGTGTTATTGAAATACTTTATCGACAATAATGTAGTATGTAAAAACTTGATGATGATTTATAATGTATTTAGAAACTTATATATTTTTTATCAATAAAATAAGGCTCTTTATCTAAAGTAACATTATCGAACCATCACATAGTTTCAACTCCAACTTTATGTTAAAACAAACAAAAGGTTAGTGATATATAATTTCTAATTGCTTTATGCATTATACGTGCTTCATTGATTTCAAATTATTTACTCATAAAATAGCACAATCAAGAAGAACTGAAGTTATATAAATGTCGTAGAAAATTCATTTGAAAAGAAAAAATTCAATGAGTTTACTGCGAAAGAATAACCAACAAAGAAAATAATTACAGCACGCATCGCGTGCATAAATTGCTAGTAAGTATCTTAAAGAAAGCCTTATTATATAAATACACTTATACAGAAAATACATAAAAAAAATTATATAACTACTTCATCCTCTCAAATTTTAAAAAAGACATGCGGGTTATCTATCGGTAAATGTCAGTATGTCACACATGGATTTTTCAAATGAAATTTGCATTTTGGCAGATTTGTTCACATCAATATTGAGTAATCTATATAATTAGATAATTTATGTAAGGTATTATAATTATCTCTATTATTATATAAGAGAAGGGGGGAGTTATGGTGTCCCCGAATGAAGAGACTATTTTACCCCCCTAGCTCCTTTCTAAATTACAAATTCACTACAAACCAAAGGGGGCTTCAAATAAAAATACGAAGTCAACTAAAATCATAGAATTGCATAATTTACGTTATAAGAATCACTCAAATGAGGAAACTTTACAAAAACTTAAAAATTCACTTACAAACTACAACCAATACACTACAACGTCAATACATACTCACAAAAACATTCACAAAAATTTGACTTGAAATCAAAGTGTTCACTTTCTTCACAATCTATGAAGTAGTGTACTTAATTCAAAAATCAACTAAAAAAATTATAATATTAGAAATCATAAATAAATTCAATAAAATTTCTATTTTGTTCATAGAATTTAACTTTGAAAAGTATATAAAAAAAGACTGGTGAGAGACGACTTAAGTGACATAGACTAAACCAATCAAATTTTGCAACTAAAAACAATTATACTTCGTATATCTTAATAAAAATTATTACCTATTAAGATTTTGAGATTTTCCTCAATCATAGCCCTTCCTAATTTAAAATGTATATCAAAGGAAGTTCAAAGTAGCTAAAATAAGCTGTCATAAAAATATGTGTAGTGAAAGAAAAAGTTTATGATTGAAGAATAAATTAACATAACTAAAGCAATTTTGAAATCAATTACAAAATCAAAGACATAAAATTTTAATTCTACCTAAACTTTGAAATACAATAACAATACCAACATCCATTAACAAGTCATAAAAATACCAAGAAAACAACTTCTTCATCAAGTAATTTTTATATTTTGTATTTACACCACATGATATATAATTAGAACTACTGATGATTGTAAATTACATCCTTCAAAATTACATTTAGATGAAATTTAAGAATAATCGCCAAAATAATCCACAAAAAAGGCTAGCTTTCTAAGCACGCGATGCGTGCGACGATAATTTTTTCATTGTGATATTTTGTAATGCATGTCGAGTAGCTAGTTTTACATGCACGCGATACATGCAGCGATAACTCATTATAATAGTTTAAGTTGACAGTTTTTTCAATATAAACTCTGTTTTGTTCAACTTATTAGAAGTTATTTTCAGCAAAAATAAGTTTAGATCAGTTCTTGCTCTGACCTTATTATCCACTATATAATTGACTTACACAGATTGAAATTATATAAACCCATTAAAATGATCATTTTTTACATGACTAAAATGTTGTGGAAGTATATTGTTGATTTTTTATTTTTGCAATTTTTCCTTTTGATGGAAGATTTTGATATTCTTAAATGAATTTGTTAATCTTTGTTTTTTTTGTAAACTTTTTTAGTCTTTCCTTTTTTTTAACCTAAAATTTTAAGTTATTCTAATTGTAGTTTTTAAAAATGGCAAATATTGGGATTGATTGATTACCCATTATAAATTTTAAAATTTATAAAATTGATGTAATTAAAAAAGTAAGGGTAATATAGTCATTTAATATGAGGACACCATGCCTCCCCCCTTCACTTATATAATAGAGATATATTAAAAGGTGTTCCTAAGCGAGGAACGGTGCCACGTGGCACTCTCTCTAAGGGCATTTTACTCCATGTAATCCACATATAATAATTTTTTTTGAAGTTGCATAGTATAGGGTTTGATCTCGAGACTTCAAATTTATATACAAAAGTCTTAACCACTAGATCAAGTGATATTTAGTGTTATCATTTTAAAGTATAATATTAATAAGTAAAAAAATTTCCTTACTCGGGGCATAGTCCGGGCCTAATAACTAGTTTAAAAATAGAATTATGCTAACAAGTGCCCTAGGAAGCTGCATAATTAACTTATTTTGACACAAAAGTCATTTAATACAAATATCAATTTGGGAGAGTAATATATAAATATAAGTTATTTATAGAACACCCTGGAAACACTCATTAGTTTTTGCCACACTATCATGTAGGGCTTTGTAGGGAACACCAATATGTGTCTCTTGATGGAATATTGTACAATCAATGGCTACAATAATTTTGAGCCATTGACGTTTTGATTAGGCCCGTTTATCTATACTAATATATTAAAAGGTGTTCTTAACCAAGGAACGGCGCCACGTGACACTCTCCCTTAGGTATTTTTACTACATATGATCTATATACAACAAAAAATAGTGAATGTTTGATATAGAATTTGATCTCATGACTTCAAGTTTATTTATACTAAAGTCTTAACTACTAAACCAAATGATATTTGGTGATATCATTTAAAAGTAAATTATTAATAATGAAAACAATAAGCACCCGGGGCATAGCCCGGGACTACAAACTAGTTTTAATATAAAATTGCTACAAAATAGTTTTCATTTAGTGGAAATCGCAATGCATAGTTCAATGACTATAATATTTTTGATGTGTGTGTTGTAATGATAATTTTGATGGCTATAATCAATCAAATCACTGAAAACCAATCTTTTCTTCTTTCTTTTTTGACATATTTTCTTCTCTTCCCCTTTTTAATAGAATTAGTTTTTAGAAACAGTTATATGTGTGTTAGGATTTGGTAGTTTTAAGACAAATTAATATTATTTAGTGTGGAAAGATGTCAATTAAAAGAAGGAATAACTCATTGGATTTATAATGAACATTTATATCTATACAAATATACTAAAAGGCGTTCGCATCCAAGGAACGATGCCATGTGGCACTCTTCTCAAAGTTTCGAATACACATGTTTATGATCTCATTGAAAAATAATAACAATGTGTAGCTTCTAGGAATCGAACACATGAACTTTGAGATGAAATGTGAGAGTTTAACCACCAATCCACTACAAATTTAATGTTTGTTGTTTCAAAGTAAAACATAATAAAGTCATATAATTATATGTAACTACAGACATAGACAAGCTTTTTGATCTCTAACACTTTTATTAAAGTAATAACATTCTCTTACCCCAATTCCATTAAACTGTTTTTTTTATCCACAATTCCTTAGAAGTTTTTTTAAAAAAACGTAACTTATCATGATATAACGCCCATTTTCTAATTTCGCATTCGACAAAAAATTACAAAAAGCTAATAAAATCGATTAATTATGAAGTTATGAATAATAATCCCTAATATATTTGATAATTACTGACCCGGAGCATCGCCCCGGTCAAAATACTAGTTGTAGCTTAAATCTTGTTTTCAATCAAAAACTAGTTGATAGGCCAGAGTTATGCTCCAGATTATTTGATAAGACTTTATGATATATATATCATCCGTCCCAGAATACTCTTTAATCTTTCTTTTTTCATTTGTCCAAGAATACTCTTTATCCTTCTATTTTTGGATATGACGCACTATTATTGTAATTTTTCTACTTTTTAACTAATTGGCCGACACTCTCCGTCCTCTTAGTATAATAAGATCACTCCTACTACCTACTAACTCTGACCATTGGCCCACACTTTCTCTCTACTAAATAAAATAATATTACTCATAATACCTACTAACTTCTATTACTCATAATACCACCTTTTCAGTAAAATAATAATTGATAACCAAACAATAACTTATCATCTAAAACTATGTGCCCTCATAAATGTCAAGATCGAGTATATTAGGATGGGGGGAATAATTGTTTGTGTTGGCAATCGGCATTTTGTCATAATGTTTAGTTTGATGGTTGGGTATTAACTTGCTCATTAAGGTATCAAGAATGACAAGAGTTTGAGACTTGTTACATATATTTTGGGTGGAATGAGGACGACATGTAGCGGTGCCTCATTTTTTTTCCTAATTGTATTAGCAAAATAGGAGTAAGTCATTTTTTTTATTTATATATCACACATGTATATAAACGCGTAAAACCACTCTAATATATAAATGAAAGTGTATGATGACTCTTGATATGTTCTAATATTATAATAAACGACAATAATAATGAATACAAGATCAATTCCCATGTTTATATAAATAACTCTATTATTATAAGCATTATGATTAATATATAAGTGTGAATAGCGATGATAATTATGTTTCATGTTTATGTAAAATGTTAGTGTAAAATGTTATGGTTTAATTTAGGGTTTTGGGGTTAGGGTTAGGGTTAATGGCCATGAGTTTGACCCAATCAAGCCTGCTGATTGACTTGCATGCCCAGTTCATTTATATTCTTTATTTTTAAATTTTTGGATTGAGTTTAAAGATATAAAATAGAGAAGTTACACGTACTAGTATGTTTTTTTGGTAATTCGTGAAATTTAGTTAAAACTTAATGATGTCATTTTAAAACATTTGAAAGGACTAATTAGTACAGACGGATCCATGAGCTCACCATCCCTATGACATGATTTTGATTTGAGCTCGGTTCGGCATGAGCCTGACCAAGCCCAAATTCCAGTGACACCACCCTATTGCCATGTTTAAGTTCCATGAGCGTAATACAATCTAATCTAATTTAATGTAATATAAATGAATAAAGGAGGCTTTTTCCAGAAGTAATAATAACGCCACGTAAGGTTATTGTGTCTTTAGAATATAATTTCATAATTGATAATCAGTGATTTGCATAAATAAGAAATAAAGTCTAGTTTTCAATGAACAATAAGGAATTAACATATTTTGTTAATTCATTGTAGATTTAGTTATACAATATTTTCATATATTTGGCTTCTTATTATGAGAGTGCCACATAAAAGATGTCATCTCATAATAATTTCGAAATAACTATCAATAATGATAGATAACTAGCTACAATCAATAAAAAGATGTCATCTCACAACAATTATGGGAGCATATATAAGTTCGAAAACTTAAGCATCATAGTTATTTGGATGTTAATCGAGAATATAATTCATAGTTGTCAAATCCAATCAATGTGGATAGTCTCAAAAACCCGTGAGTCATCCTAAGTATCTTTTTGGTCTGGGAAACATTTCGAGTAAATAAAAATCACATTCCCAAGTAAATAATGATCACAAGTTCGAAAAGTTCATGAGACAGTCTATTCTCAAGACCCGGATACATGTATGTGTGACATTTTCATCGTCCTAATTGAATGTTGTTTACCATAATCAAATGGTCCATCTCCGAAGACATGAATATAATCATTCCAAACCGTTAATTTGATAATGATCCACCTGGAAAGAATAAAGTTATGTAATCGTTAAAAAAACAATGCACCATAATATTCAATTGTGATATTAAATAAAGAACGTGCACGTACGTGTTATCCATTATTGCAACATCTCTTTTAAAAGAGTTGTTTCCAACCGGCTGAATCGGTGATACATCAAGGAGTATTCCAATGACATCTGAGAAACATTCACCATACATTAAAGATGTGTTTTTGCAGTGACAACATGTATATGGTTGGAAATAAGTAGACTTTACCGAATAATCTGTCACTGCTATCGACATGACACCATATATGAGATAAGGGCACTCTCTTGTAAAAAAAGACGGGCATTCCAGGGTCATATTGATCTTCAAGAATGACATAAGATGCATCCGTCAACAACATCTGTTTGTAATCGTGAACAATGTCATTTGTGTAATCAGCGGGCACTATCTGTACAGATTGGAGCACATAGATGTGGCCTGCTTGAAATCTCCCAAGAAATCTCTCAATATGAGGGGGAGAATACAGTGCATTGTATGCCATCACCCTATAAAGGCAATAAAGATAATAAAATATTATGGGTGTAATAATGAGAAGCAAATTTGACATTATAATAAGAGTAATTTAAAAGATTTACCTCACTATCCACAAAAAGCATTTTCCAAATTTGTTTGCAAGCTCCACGATGTGTGAAAGTGAAAATGTCAAATTTATGATCCAATCGTGCTCGCACATCATATCTCCATACCCCGCAAGGAAACAATGGGCAAAGGGTGTACAATGATATTCCATCCTAACAATTATAACAATTACATGCAAATATATACAAAACATCACTGTCAATTGATATTATAAAATATAAAAAGTTGCATACTTTATAACCATTTATAAACTACATACTATCACAAAGTATAATTCAGAACATTTATTAAATTTCATGAAAGTATGGTACTAAGAAATATTTAAATAAGATACACTATGTAGAAAGTAACACAACTTCCTTATAGACAATATTTTTTGTGAACACTCCTTCCTTTCCTCTAATCTTTCCATTGTCGACTGCAATATTTGTCGTGTTCTCAAAGATTCCACGCGAAAGTGCAACATACAACTGCCCGTGGCTAAATACATGATCAGGAAGATATATCCCAACATGTGGGATGGATTGCCCTTGAGACTTGTTTATAGTTCAACCAAAACTCAACTTTACAGGGAATTGCTTTATGACCATCTCAAAAGGTAACCTAATATCTTCAGCAGTTTTCAATGGAATTCTTGGCAAAAAGACCCTATTTCCCCTTGCATGTCCAGTTAAAATCTCAGAATCGATGAAATGATCCTTTAGTGAATGACAAATAGTCGCGTTCCATTACAAAGACTATTTTTAGGATCGATAATCCTGAGTAGCATTAGAGGAACACCAGGTTTCAGTTTGAGCACATGTGGAGGCAGTCCTGACGCGACAATTGAATTTAGGAACTCTTGCTGATACATGTTTCTTGTATCATCAGGCACTGAAACAAATGAGTAGTATGTTCGTCCTTCTTCGAGAAATCGTTCGATAACCTTGTCATTGATTCTATCAGCATCTTCGTTTAATGGAGTGATGATTGCCCTTTCTACCATAAAATTTCCGTCGCCGATGTGTTCATTTAGATTGGGGAAGATTTGATCAATCAACCCATCAATCGACGTATCAGCAACAGTAGGTATGACCATTTGACTCGGCAATTTTATCATATCATCTGAGATGGTAGGTTCATCACCATTTCCAATAGAGAGTAAGAAATTAGAGAATCCATTGTCATGTCTAGATCTCATGTTTTCTCTCAATTGCAGAACGGAAATATGATTCCATAGTGGAGACCTTATTAAGGATGTGTCAATCATTTGAGCTCTTGTTCCATTTCTCACAACAGGTAGAACTTGCCTGAAATCCCCAACAAACACAATTATTTTCCCCCCAAATGGCAAGTCGATTCCCATTAAATCCTTAAGTGAACGATCAACTGCTTTAAACTGATACCTATGTGTCATTGGTGCCTTATCCCATATAATAACTGAAGAATGTTTTAGAAGAATGCCGGTTTTTGAACCCTTTGTAAAGGTGCATGACGATAAGCTATATGGTTTTAATGGTAGCTGAAAAGTTGAGTGTGAAGTTCTCCCTTGGTGCAACAATGTGGCTGCAATTCCTAAAGTTGTTGTTGGGATAACTATCTCACCTCTACCTTTTACAGTAGCTAATATAGCTCGATACAGATATGTTTTTCCAGTACCACCGGAACCATCAACGAAGAAAGCACCACCATTTTTCAAAGTGATAGCATTCATCACTGTGTCATATGCATGTCGTTGATCGACATTCAACTTGCCTATGCACTCGGTATCCTCAGTACGAACTGGCACTGAGAAATACTCCTCCATTATTTCAGATAGCTCATCAATGTTTTCAACGGATTCTGGTAAATTTGGCAATTCATTGTAGTCTGAAATTGTTTTCCTTAGCGGTTGTAATAAGCGATCCAAGTCTTTAAGAAGCTTGTGAGTTAGAATTTCATTGTTGTTTGTCGTGCTTGAAGACAGGTAATCCTCAACCAAGTGTGGGAAGAACTCATTCCACAATGCACGTAACCCAGATGGTTGACAATATATTAAGATAGTTGCAAACAATCGTCTCAGTGCCGACGACATTCTTACCTGACATGCTTCTGTAAGACATTGGCGTATGCTTTCATCATTCTCAATAAGACCTAAGGACTCAGTTGCAGCTCTAAACGTAGGGTGGGGTATCCCATTGACAGTCCTTAAATGCTCATATATATGATTGTGGCCCTTTGACATGGTTTAGTAACATTCTTAGGTAAAACCTTTCCGCATCCAGAGGCGAAGCTACATACAATCGACCAATTACTCTCTGCATGGTTTTCCATTATGCAGCATATACAATGAATTAACAAACTAGTTATCTACCATTATGCAGCATATACAATGAATTAACAAAAACTTATAAATGTCTATTCGGATCAAAAAAATTATAACACTGATGAATAATTAATTGAGAAAAAAACGTTAATATGACTCACACGCATAGCGTGCAAAAAATTCTAGTATTTATATCTCTATTATATAAGGGAAGGGGGAGGCTATGATGTTCCCCTAATAAATTACTCAAAAGCCCTCATGGTTTTTTAAAAGTTAAAATATACCCCATAATATTCACAACACATATCAAGTAACTTAACATAAATAAAACTATCCTTAATTTTTTTTCTAGAAACCAAATTAAAAATCAAAACTAATAGGAATTAGCCCACAAATATTGAAGATATCTTACAAACATAAATTGATTAAAATTTTTGTAGTGAACTTGAATTAGCAATAAAAATGAAGAAATAAAAAGTTAATCAAATCGTAAAAGAAATAAATAAAATAAAATAAAATTCAATCTTAACAAATTAAAATACGCGATGTTCTTATGTCCATTTTTTAAATGATATATCAAATGTAAGTGCGTACTTTGTTTATCATATTGAAAAACAATTGTGAACTTACACTATTTTAAAAAGTTTCGTCGCATGTATTGCACACATATAAAGTTAGTTGTTTGAGAATACGGAAGGCCGACAAGAAAAAATGTTGTCGCACGCATCGCGTGCATAGAAAGCTAACTAGCTACAATCAATAAAAATAAAGTTTGGACTATAGGTTTGTTAACAACGATTAAGTATCAAATAAAGTTATTATTATCTCTATTATACTAGCTAAGGGGGGAGATATGGTGTCCCCCTATGAAAAGACTTATATACCCCTAATTTGAAACATAAAAAGAAACTATTCGAAATTTCTCATCCATTTCTTGATTTACAATTATGCATAATAAGGAAAGTTGTAAAAGAAAAAACTAACATATAAAAGTTAAGATTGCCATTAAAAGATTACTTACGATGAGGAAACTAACATAACAAAGAAAATTCAACAATTGTAAAGCCAAAAATACACAGTTTTCTTTTACCTAAATATCCAATAACAATTACAAAGAACATAAATTAAAAATTCATAAAATTATCGAGAAAAAAAGAAGTATAATTCATCATTTTATTTTTCGGTTTCATAATTGTCGTTGTCAAGATGTTATTCAAGCGAAATATTTACACCTGATGAGAAAAAGTAAACATAGACCAACTTCTTTTATCTTCATTATCAATGCTACATTTTGTAAAAATAAATTGTAATTACGAAGTACAATTTTATTTTACGCATTAATATTAATGTTTTTGAGGATTCAAAACATCAGTATTAATACTAATATGTTGTAGCACGCATCGCGTGCATACAAGGCTAGTTTTTACAATAAAGAAACATAATCAAATTAAAGTTTTAACAATGAATTATATCAATAATTTATCATACATCTCTATTATATAAGCCAAGGGGAGCTATGGTGTCCCCCCCTATGAAAATACTTATATACCCTTAATCTCACAAAAAAATAATAAAGACAAGATTTTCTTAATTCTTTCCTCGTTTACATATATGGGTAATAGGGAAAGTTCTACAAAAGTAATACATAAAAATATGTAAAAAAGAGAAAAGTCACAATTGAAAATATAAAGTGATGACTAAACCAACTTTCAAACAATTACAAAAGCAAAGATTTACAGAGATTTTTACTATCTAAACTCTCGGTTGCAATAACAATTTCAAATTACATGCATTAAAAAACCATAAAAGAATTAAGAAACTTAGAGAAATATTCAATTTTTATTTTTATTTTTTTGGGCTCACAATCAGTTGGGATAATAAATAATTAAAAATATAAACATACATCATTAGTTAATATCAATTTATAATTTTTATTGAAGCACTACTCACCATAGTATGCCTAAAAATCTCAATTACCCAGTGAAATTAAATTGAACTACTATTCATAAAATACGCCAATAAAATATATGTATTTTTAAATAAAAAAAAAAACATAACCTAGATCATTGTTAAATAAAGCCCCTCTCGTCATCTCCTCTCTCGTCTCCGAGCATACCACCAAAGAGCACACCAGCACTCCTCTCGTCACGCACCAGCAACGAACGCACCACCAACGAGCGCACCAGCACTCCTCTCGTGTCCGAGCACACCACCAACGAGCACACCAGCACTCCTTCTCTCCTCTCTCCTCTCTCGTTCATCGCACACACCAACCGCGCATCCATATCTAGGGTTCGTCAGTTTTTATCCTTTATATTTTTTTTGTAATTTTTTTTGTACTTGTGATATTTTAAGTTTAGTTGCTGGGCTTTAGTTTCGTATTTTATATTTTGTTTCGGATTTCGTTTGTGATAATTTGTCCAGAATTTTCGTTTTGATTTTGTTTCGATTTATTTGTGATAATTTATCCAGATCTAGGGCTGGGTTTTTGTTTCATATTTTATATTTTTTCATTTTAATTTGTGGAATTAATTTGATGTTAGGATTTCTTGTTTATTCATGAAATTTAATTTCGTTTCTGTAGTATTTTTTTCATCAAGATATGTAGTATTGTTCTTTATAATTTCATTTACTTGTAGTGGATGTTTATTTTTTTTCTATGCGCTGGTGTTGATACTCCAATTAAACAATATATACTCAGTAACTGTTTTTGGATTCATTTAGAACTATAAAATGCAAAAACAAAAAAAAAATATTTTTTTGGGTGACAAGGGCTGCAGGCTTTAGCAAAAACCGCAGCCCTTTGTTCAAGGAAGGGCTGCGGTTTTGGCCCAAAAACGCATCCCTTTTAATATGGAAGGGCTGCGGTTTTGGGCCTAAACCGCAGCCCTTCATTGTGAAGAGCTGCTACGGAAAGGGCTGCTGGCCAAAAATGCAGCCCTTAGGGCTGTTTTGACCGCAATCCTTGCGTTTCTCTCCACTAGTGTTGATGTCAACCTAACACATTTAGGCTATGTGATCTTTTCAAATTATTCTAACTTATTTCAGAAAAAAGTTCAGATAAGATAAGTTCAAATAAGATAAAATAAGTTGTATAAAACGGATTAACTATGTTAGATAACACAATAAACCAGAATATAAGTTCAGATAAGATAATATAAGATAAGTTGAATCAAACACAACCTTAGCCCATTTCCTAGGAATTACATAAAAGAAATAACTTCCTAAGGAATGGAACTTCCCATGGGAATTAAATTCTCATGTATACCAAACAATCACTTAGTTATGGGTGTAAATTATTTGGACAATATTAGTGTTTGTGAATTCAAATAGAATTATAAGAAAAGTAGGGCTTTCTATGCTCACATGACCTTTGAAATGAAATGTGAGAGTTTAACCACCAATCCACTACAATTTCAATGTTTAATGTTTCAAAGTAAAACATAATAAAGTCTTGTAATTATATGTAACTATAAAGACACATACAAGCTTTTTGATTTCTAACACTTTTATGAAGGTAAAAACATTCTCTTACCCCAATTCCATTGAAATTTTTATTTTTACGGTTTTTTCACCAAATACCCCTGACAAATCACGAAATTCACAATATACCCTCAATGTTCCAAATATTCACCATATATCCCTGACTTTTCCAAACTGTTCACAACATACCATTTTTTGAACGTCCGTTAAGTTGTCGTTATCATTTATTTACAAGTTTGCCAAAACTTAGTATTAAGTGTTTTGGCGGCATTTTGTTAACTCCTGGACACGTCCTCTTCTTGCAGTTTAAGAAAGAAAAAAATTAGGGCCCCTTCATCTTCTTCTCTCCTAAATTTTGTTCACCCTAAATCGCGAAAAAAAAACCCTAGAAATTTTCGAATTAAACGAAGTTCCTGAGTGATTCATCTTGGACTACTGAACTCGAAGACGCAATTGTTGGTGGTGTTGAACAATAATGAAGCAGAGGAAGCAATTTCGAAAGTTCGTGGAGGGAAAAATTCAAATTTTTGAACAAAATATGAACTCAGGTTAGTTAAAGTTGGTTCGCATTATGTTTAGGGTTAATTTCTGGGTTTATGTGTTTGTTTGATATGCTTTGAAGTGTGAATTTTGCTAAAATTATAATTTTGTTGTTGTTTGATTTCATGTGCATGTGTTAGGATGGTAGCTGTGTGGTTGTTGATGCACTATGGTTGTCATGACTTTGATGTTAGGGTTAGTGACACTGACTTGTGTCATTTGATTGGGTTGTTTGAGGAAATAGTAACTGAGTCTGAGAAGCAAAATGTATACTTACCCAAAGCATTTAGGTTGTTATTCAGAGGGCCTAGAATAAATAGGAAAACAGAGCTTGCATCTGACCTGGACTTGACAAAGTTGTGGGATATGTATGTGGGTAGTGATACCATAGAACTGTGGGTTGAGGAAACACACAGTCCTGGGGTAGTGATACCATAGAACTGTGGGTTGAGGAAACAGACAGTCCTGGGGTAGTGTTTAGGTCATATTTAGCCTTGAAGGAACAAGCTGAGAGGGAGGTCATGGAACAGAAGAGGCTTTTTGAGGAGAGATTAAGGAAGGAGAGGGAGGAGGAACTGAAAAAATAGGCTGAAGAGGAAGAAAGATTGAGAAAACAGGAGGAGGTTGAAAGGGAAGAAGAGGAGTTAAGGAGGTTCCTAGTGGTTATGGAGGTCCCAGTTAGGGATGCAGAGCAACCTGAGGTTGTGTGTGAGTACATGAGGGTTTACTCCTCACAAGAACCATTACAAGACCAACAGAACCAGCCTTCACCACCACCTGCCATACCACCTGCTTCTTCACACCACTCACCACCACCTGCCACACCACCTAACCCCTCACCACCACCTCCTTCACCTCCAACTGCCACACCCTCACAACCCCAACAACCTCCCTCACCTCCACCCGCCTAGCCCCCCTAACTGAATCACCACCACTTTACTCACCACGCCTCTCACCACACCACTCAACAGAACCCCCCTCAACGCAACCCCCTTCAACACAACCTGCTGCAAGCCAAGAAGGGCAGTCATCCCAGCCAACATCAAAGCCCCCCTCAATAGTGCCTTCTAGGACTAGGCCTGCTGGGTTTAGGATACCTAAGAGTATTGCTGTTAAATTTGGGATCCCAAGGCCAAAGATGAAAGCTAGTGTAAGGAATAGCAGGGGGAGGGGGAAGCTTACTCAAAGCCAGATGAGTGTTGAGTCTAGTGAGGATGAGAGTGATGATGATTTTGAAGTGATGGATGATGATGAGAGCAGTGGGGATGAGATTTTTGAAACTGATTTCATTAAGGATGAAACCAGTATTGATGTAGGATGAGATAGGTGACAAATCATTTGAGGATCACCTTGATGGGAGTGCATCAACAGATAAGTTGTATAAAAATGGGATAATTTGGAGTGATGCACCCTTTGGATCAATCAAATTGCACCCATGGCTTATCTTCCCCAACAAAGAGGAATTCCTAGATGTTTTGAGGGATTTTTATATACAGAAGGGGTTTGGATTGAACATAGAGTAGGCTGATAGGAAGAGATTCACATCCACTTGCATTATGGAATGCTGTGAATGGAGGATACATGCATCAGTGATGAGTGATAATGTATCTTGGGTAATTAAGACACTAAGGGGTGAGCATACAACTTGTGGGAGACTGGAGGAGAACCCCATGGTGACTTCTAAGTGGCTTTGCAAGAAGTTGGCTGATGAGGTGAGAGGAAACCCAGACATTCCTGTTGAGTCCCTCCAAACAGTGTGCATGAATAGGTTTAGGTTAAGGGTAAAAAAAAGTTGTTGTACAAGGTTAAGAGTTTAGCAAGGGTGGAAATTTATGGGGGCTTTGAGGATGCATATAGTATGCTTCCTAGGTATGCTGAGATGATTAATGAGACAAACCCAGGAAGTTATGCCCTCATCAGTTGGACAGGAGACACAACCCAAAGTGAGCCCAAGTTCAAGTCTTGCTTCATAGCCTTCAGTTCTCAGGTTAAGGGCAACTACAAGGGATAGATGGAGACCCATTATTGGGATAGATGGAGCTCATCCGAGTGGCAACTATAAGGGGATTTTGTTGACAACAATTAGCATAGATGGCAACAATGACATTTTTGTCATTGGCTATGCTATTGTGCCAACTGAGAGCATTGCTTCATGGAGCTACTTCTTCAGCAGTCTCAAATTGGTTTTCCAGCAAGAAGGGTGCAAGAGGACTGACTGGACCTTCATCATTGATAGGATGAGGGTAACATCCTTAACTTGTTGTGTTAATTTCATCAGATTCATTTTCTTGGCAGTTAAATGTTTTGAGCATAACTTGTTTTCTTTTTTGCAGGGTGTTGAGTCAGCATTGCTTGATGTGTTCCCTCAGGCAACAAGGAGAATTTGTTGCCAACACCTCTACAACAACTGTAAGAATAAAGGCTACAGTGGGATAGCCTTCCACAAACTTTTCTGGACTGCAGCTGATGCTTACAACCATTGTACACTAAGTCCATGGAATTGATAGCCAAGTACAATGCCAAGGCTGTTGAGTATTTGGAGAAGTGTATAGAGCAGTGGAGCAGAGCATTCTTTGACAGTGATGTTTGTTGTGATCACAACACCATAAATTTTGTGGAATCTTTCAATGCCTGCACTAAGCCCTATAGGAACTTACCTATACTGACCCTTCTTGAAGGTATTGTAACTTTTTTTTTGCATTTTCTTGCTTTTAAATCTTGCACTTAATTAATGACATGGTTTATCCTCTTGGTTTTACTGCAGAAATAAGAACATGGTGCATGAAGAGGACTGGAGCAAGGTTTGATAAAGCTGTGGACATGGATCCAAATGAACTCACAGAGTATGCAAAGAGGATTTCGGAGGCAAGGAGTGATGAGTCAAGGTTATGTTATGCCACAGCATGTGGAGGTGGTGAGTATGAGGTGAGGGATGTCAATGTGAACTTCCCTATTAAGCTTACAACTTCTAAATGTGGGTGTGGGAAATGGCAAGGCTCATGCATCCCTTGCAAACATGCTCTAAGGGTCATATATTCAATCAAAGGCTTGAGCGTGCTGATTTTGTTTCCCCATTCTTCAAGGGGGCAACATACAAGCTCACTTATGGGGATCATATCCACCCTATGTCTGACCCCACTCAGTGGCCTGAGTTCAACCTCCCTCACATTGCCCCCCCTGATATCAAGAGACCACCTGGCAGACCTACAAAGCAAAGGAGGAGAGGGCCTATTGAAGCTAAGAAAGGGAGGAGGCACAGCTCAGTGAGGTGCAAAAAATGCAAGGAAGTAGGCCACAATTCCAGGACTTGTGGAACTGATAAAGGGAAGGGGAAAGGCACCAAGAGAAAGGCAGATGCAGCTTCTACAAGCCAAGCACCACCTAAGAAGGCCAAGAAGACTTCCAAGGCAGATGGAGCTTCCACCAGTCAAGCACCACCTAAGAGGGTCAAGAAGTGATTACTGTCCTTTTGCACAGTTTTTTGGGGTTAGAATTTGACAATATAACTTTTTGTATAGCACTCATTACATATGCAAGCAAGCCAAAATATTCATTTTTTATGCATTAAGTTGCAAATAGGATCACAATGATAGAGGCCAAGAGGCCATACTACTTTTGTAAAGCAAATAGGTGGCAGTTATCTTTTTGAACAAAACATTACAACTATGTGCTTCACTTGAAGATTACAAATATCAGCACCACAAACATGATTAGCCCTATTTTAATTGATGTTTTCATTAATTTTTGTTGTTGTTTTACTTTCTTCCTAAGTTGCTTCACTTCTTCTCTCACCGTGCACTGTCCTCTTCTTCTTCTTCATATCTGCTTCCTCTATTATGTCCTGACATAAGTCTGCTTCCCCTGCTCATATATTCTTGTTGGGTGTTGTAATCCTGCTCAAATGTCCCTTTGCACCATTTGAAGTTGTTCCAATTATCGCATTAGTATAGCCTGCTTGGATTTGTTGCTGTCTCTAAACTTCGAATGCTAAATCTTCATCTACAACTACAGTAACAGTTAGGGACCTTAACATATGGAAATTCATGAGAAGAGGAGGAGCTTTTAGTATGTGAACTCATTACATTAAAGTGAAGCAATTGCTGTTAAAAAAAGGGGATGCTAAATAGTAAAAAAACATGCTGTATTTATATGCTAAAACCCAACGGCTAGTTTTTTAATCTGAAAAAATAGCCGTTGAGCATCAAAGGGTATTTGGTGAAATAAGTTTATAGGAAATGGTATATGGTGCATTAAGTTTCAAACTAACACCGACTTAACGGACGTTAACGAAAAGGGTAAGTGGTGAACAATTTTGAAAAGTCAGGGGTATATGGTGAATATTTGAAACATTGAGGGTATATTGTGAATTTCGTGATTTGTCAGGGGTATTTGGTGAAAAAATCGTTATTTTTATCCCCAATTCCTTAGAAGTTTTTTTAAAACAACTTATCATGCCATAACGAAAATTTCCAACTTATCCATTTCCAATTTCGTAATAGACAAAAATTACGAAAAGCTAATAAAATCAATTATGATATTTATGAATAATAATATATTTGATAATTATAACTGACCCAGAGTATTACCTCGGCCAAAATACTAGTTATTGTTTGTAACACGTAGAGAATAAAGTATATCAAATCACAAATGGTAAATGCAAATGTTCACCGTCTTATCTAACTAATTTGTAATCTTTTATACACCAATTATAATTCAATATATTTGCTGTCAAATATACAGTTACTCAACGTAAACATTAAACATTCATAGCATTAGTTACTCCCTCCGTCCTCAATTAATTGTTCAGGTTTGAGCTTGCATATTAGGAGTAAAGACAAGGGTCTGTAGATGGTTGTATAGATACTGTTGAAGTAATTAAGAATAAAGAGTAAAGAGGGTTAGACCATGTTCTTTTGGACTTATTTTCAGCTCACTTTAATTTAGTTTAGTTTAGTTCAGTTCAACTCCATTCAACTCAGTGCAATTCAGCTCTTTTTGAATCTAGTTCAGCTCAAATAAGTCTAAAAGAACATGGCTTTAGTAGAGGGTAACACATCACCACGAGTGTGAAAAGAGAGTGTGCGAAGAAGATAGAGGAGATTACATCACATGGGTTGAATGAATGAGATAGAGCAAATTTTCCCATTAAAGTATCAAAACAATTACTTCCTCCATTTTCTTCTAGTTATACCCAAATTACATTCCATGTTTGCCACTTTTAACTATAACTAGTGGTTGGCTCGCGCGCTACGCGCGCGCATGGCTAGGAGTAGCTAGATTGGCACCAATGTCAATAGTCAAAATCACCACTCCAATAGAATACTATTGCCAGTTGATTATTGAACTACATCATACATGCAATTTATGAGCTATACTAATACTTCTAACAAAATATACAAAACTGCAAAAGAAGTTTCAGCAGTCATATACATGCAAAAACCTTCTGCCAGGATCTTTGTACATTAGATACATATATATATGATTGCGTACTGATGACTGATGAGGACAACCAAGTGAAGATTCAGCTTAAAGAATTAACACAAATTATCAACTGAAAGCATTAATTACCAATGAAGTTTTCATCACCCGGTGAACTTTCGCCATTTGTTTTCACCGGTAATGGAAACGGACGAGCTGAAATGAAAGAGCACAACTTTCCTGGGATTGAATCCTTACAATCTCTATCTCGGCCTTCTTTAAACCTTTTGATATTATTTAACTGTAGAACTTCATTTAATCTTATGCTTCTGCGAGCTAGATTTGCAACATCCATGGTGAGGGAGTTGGAATCCATTACAGCTGCTTTCTTGACATTCATGAGCTCCCCTCCTAAGCAAGAAACAACTTCTACAGTTTCTTAATTTGATTTCATATTCCAAGGATGATTGATTAGTGTTGGTGCTGGAAAGACGAGAACCCTCGGATTTAATGGGAAGGTATCCGCATTACCTGTTTCTGAAAATGGGAAGGTATAAGCCTATAAGGAGATGGCGAGATGCATGAAAAGGTGTCGAATATAATAAGTTTTATTTCATTTTACTATCCAACTACATCAGCAAAAGGTAGGTTTTAAGTGCAGCTATTATACTAAGGATGTTGTATATGTGATCTCCAATAAAACCGGGAACCCAAGCATAGAGATTATAGTTCCGAGGGAGTAAATTATCAATGGAGAAATGACTTTTGCGATTTGTTCCAGTCCAAAATTGATAACCCTTGAAAGAAAGCGTTTTAGAATTAATTGAAGAAAGAACATTTAGATATAGCTACAAATATTTGAAAGGTTGTAATTGTAACTACATCTAAATCATGAAGTTGGACTATCTATATTGAAGGTTTGACCTTGGATCCCCTTTGCCAAGATCCAACTAATCGAGCAGCAAGCCCTACATATGCTTTACCTGCCAATAATTAAGAACACGAAAAAAACAAGGAAAATGCATCTATTTCTAATCCACTACAACTACGCATCTACCTATATATATTTGATGGGTAAAAGTCCAGGTAAAAGATTACGAGACATGGTAAATCCGTGTGCTATATACTCAATAGCAACCCAAAAAAAGGCCTCCAAAAGCAAAGCAAGAGAATAGAAAGATTCGACAAAAAAGGGAAAACGACAGCCCGAAAGCCCGAATAAATTATGCTTGATGTAACCCTCACGCTTCTAAAATAAAACCAAAGATGTATAATCTTCACTTACGGCTTCTATGGAAAAAAGAAAAGCTCTTGATACCTTGCTGGCATTTCGAGAAATTGCATCATGAATACAAAACTAATTTTACGGAAAGGCAACATTACTTTAAGGCAATGATGATTCATATACTAATTGTCCATTGGGAAAATTGTGACAAATACTTTACCTCACTGCACCACGACATCTGGTCCGGGCTTGAATCTCCATCATAGAAAACCATCTATTGTTAAGCTAGACACAAAGGTTAGAAATTAGAACCATATAGAAAACATATAGCATAGCAAGACAGAGGAGAGAGATTAAGAGGAAAAAAAGCTAGTGCTCCTAATATAGAATACCTACAAAAGTATCTGTAACCCCTAATTGTGTGCATAGAAAGATAGCCCATCTGGGGTTGTAAAGATTTCAAGAGAGAAAAGCTAACCTCTTGGTTAGAGGAAGGCGTTCATAACTATTTTAAGGGTCGTATAAAATAATTAATACAAATATCAACGTCACTCAAATATACCAATGCAATTTTGACCAAAAATATGAGCGGCTAGTACATGAGCAAGTTGATTAAATGATTCATACTTAATTCTGATGAAAGTAAGAAGTTTTCTATCAAATATTCTCATAATTCTCTACCTGGTATTATTCTTTTCGTAAATTCAGCAATGCCACCCTCTGATCCCACCTAAATCTCATATATCATGTATAGTTTTATTGAATGTTGTTGAAAGTGTTACAACCTAAAGGAATATATAGACTTCTATTAAAGGGAGATCCTATGTATTATGTCAAGATTCATTGGCCACACAAGCTGTAATACCCCTTATGATTGCTTTAAAGGGATTTAGCAGGCTACTCATTCTAACAAGATGCATCTTACTTTTAGGGAGCTTAATTTCTTAGTTACTCCACAGTTAAGCGTGCTTGGCTGGTAGTAGTTCAGGGATGGGTGACCTCCTGGGAAGTTTCTCAGGGTGTGCATGAGTGAGGACAAAATGCACCGGAAGAACTTGTGTTGGTTATTGAGGACAGTTGTTGGCCCTGGATGCGCATTGGTGACAATATACTCGACCCCGGATGGGTCGGGGTGTTACAAATGGTATCAGAGTAACCTTGTGACCGCGGGTTGGGGCGACCCTAAGGCCGTCAAGCGCCTAGTGGGGGAGGATTCTGGGGCTGCATTGTCATAAGGAGCGACCCAGAGGTCGTCAAACCGAATATCTGGAGTCTCCGGCGATCAGTTTCCAGGCAGGGGCGACCCACAGGTCGTTGTGGCCAAATATGTGGAGTCCTCAGGCGCAACGAGGGCGTTGCTGTTCTCAAGTGGGGGTGTATGTAATACCCCTCATGATTGCTTTAAAGGTATTTAGCAGGCTACTCATTCCAACAAGATGCATCTTTCTTTTAGGGAGCTTAATTCCTTAGTTACTCCACAGTTAAGCGTGTTTGGCTAGGAGTAGTCCAGGGATGGGTGACCTCATGGGAAGTTTCTCAGGGTGTGCATGAGTCAGGACAAAATGCGCCGGAAGAACTTATGTTGGTTATTGAGGACAGTTGTTGGCCCTGGATGCGCATTATGCGCATTGGTGACAATATACTCGACCCTGGATGGGTCGGGGTGTTACACAAGCACCCTCGAATCCTAAAGGGATCAAAATTATAGACTTAATCACAAACTCAGATGGAAGTAAAAAAAAAAGTAAAACCCAAATTTATATAAGTTAAAATAAGTTGAACAAAACGGACCCTAAGAGAATAAATTATAATAGAAATAACAATCCCGTTCACATAACTATCCAATATCCTAAACCTGAGGAGCTTAAAACTTCCAAATCCCAAAATAGAGGAAATTAGAACTTCCAAAACCCCATTTAATATAAAATATCCTGTAGAAACTTAGTCTTCTTAAATAGAAATTGAGCTAGCGAGTCAACTATAACACAAGTTCAATAGCCATAATTTCGAAATCAACAACGTCAACCCCACATCATATCTAAGCTACTGAATCAGGTTTGAGTGAGCTAGCCACTTGAACTCCACTATTTCATAATACATTAGAGATGCTAAACTTTCCAGTCATTTTATACACATGATACTCCAGTTCTTTGTCAAAGTCTTGGACAAGAACGATGATAAACTATTTGTGCATGCCTAAATTTCTGTTTTATCTAACTCCCCCCAGTCTTACCGCGGCTGCAGGCACTGAGTTAGCCGAGGCTTCTTCCTCGAGTCCCAGTGAAACCTCATAATTTTTGTTCCTTCACATCATGCTACATGATTGACCTCATATTAGGGAGCTTTGTACATGATTGGATAAGAACGACTGAATACCTATTTGTACTGATTGACTTGTACTAATAGAGTCGAGAAAAGGTAAAGTCGAAGTGGATAATCAAGCCAGACATGGACTGCAGTCAGCTCTCTTTACATTAATAATGCCAGATCTAAGCCGTTGATGTCATGGTCTCATGAGAACAAAGCTATCCCAACTACACATAAATTTTCAGCACTTAAAAGTTTGTTTCCTTTTAACAAATATGACAGCAAGAAAATATATAGTTAATGAATCATAAAATTACTCATACTATACAAAAAGATGTAAAATTTAGCATTGATAGCATAATACTTCACTCCGTTAGTTAGAGAGATAGAAGCTGGTATAGTGAGCTCACTCATTAATTGGTTTGTTTGGCTTCTTGTAGCTTGTCTTGTTTTTGTTCTGGTCACAGGACGCATTCTCCTTGTTTCCTTGAACTTAAATTGTAAATTGTTCATGGTTTGCAATACATATCTTACACTTGCATACAAAAAAAAAAAAAGAACTGAGAGATTGATGTAAAGGATACCCCACCCCTCGATATAACCCTAGTACCTTTGCAATATATAGTTTCTGCAAAACTCCTCCTTCAATCTAACAAGTTCAACAGTCAGCTACAGACCCACAGGCACACCATGTTTATATTGAAAAGCCAGAACAAACATGGTTAGAATTCTTCACCAATCCTAATATATGCTTTTATTAGCATTGAGGAAAAACGAAAAAAAATTGCTCAGACATAGGGGATCAAACATCCAGATCAGGGAAGCAAAGTCATAAGCATTATTTGGTACCCCAAAACCATAACTTCAAGCAAAGTCCCCTGATAGGAGTCATAAGTGCACTAAAATTGGTCGAACCCAAATAAAAACAAATTAAGACCTACTTAATAAACTTAACAAAGATAAATAACAATCCATGAATTTATAGAAAAATGTTGAACCTTTAAAAGAACTTTGAAGGAGAGATACATGACAGAGACATGAGGCCGTTGAAGTTGATTAAGAGAAGTTGAAATTGGTGAAATAAAATGATGAGTTCGAGGTAAAACATAAAAATTAAAGAAATAAAAGCAAGGAACTACTAAAACGATGAATTTGTAAATGCACCTTGAAGGAGATAGAAACAGCGCCGCCATGGTCGAACAAGCTGATACCTTATCGTACTCGGCGAACAACATCCTTGAAATCCTCAGCCCTATCCCTAATTTTTGCCATTGACGGATGGCTAAAAAGTCCTATAAAATTAAACCCTAGAAAGTTGAGTGAGAGAAACAAAGAGAAAGAGGAGAGAAATCGACTGGTTTGGAGGGAAAAGAAGATAAACGACAAAGAAAGAGGAGCGGACAGAAGAAAGGAGAAGGAATTTGTGTGGCTAAGATTGAATGAAGGATGGATGACTCACATTCTTCCATTCCTTATGAACAGGAAATTTCAAGCTTTTTCTCACTCATAACACTATCAGAAATGAATAGGTCCAACTTCCTACTTTTAGAAGGGTGGATGTATCTAATTTAACATGTAAGAAAAATATAAAAAGTTGATATCTTGAAAAAATATGTCGGGATTTAATCTAACAAGACTCACGACAATATTTTTCCTTACATACAAATAATACAAGATGGTCCAAACCAAGTTAAGTGTCAAAAGTCAATATGATACAACTAACAGAATATGGTCGAGAAAGTATATATATATATATATATATATATATATATATATATATATATATATATATATATATATATATATATATATATATATATATATATATACAAGTACAATGTTATATGACAATTTTACAATGGCTACAATATCCACAATAACTTGTGTAATTTGGACCATGTATTTTTTATTTTGAATCCACACATTCATTAAGTTGAATTTATATTTAAACAATAATTAAAATTTATACATTAATAAATTTGTATACTTATTAATTGGCTGTATATTCCACACATCTTTGTTAATGGTAATAAAAAAATTCTAAAGATAGAAAAGAACAATAATACTCTAAAAAAAGAAAGAAAATGTCATTTTCTCCATTTTTCTGCGTTTTAAAAGTTCAATTAAATCAATGAACTAGATTAATTTTTAAAAATAAAGGCTAAGATTTCAATTGTTAAAGTGGTTTAATTAGGAATTTCTGTAATACTAACCGTAAAAAAAAGGACGTTTAATGGTTTATATTGCAATTAACGGGTGGTTTAATTCCCCTAAAAAAAACGGGTGGTTTAATTAGTTGATAGCTAGTGGAGGAAAGTCTTCAGAAGAAAGGATCTGCATTTCTTTGAAATTTCTTGACGACGTTCTGAAGAATGGCCAGAACAGGAAATTTTTCCTGCGTGCTGCAACAGAATTCCACAGAGTATCCAATTTCCTGACTTGTGAGTTTCTTTCCCTTCTAAATCGTCAATTATTTCTTTCAATTTTTAGTATAAGCGGCTTGTGATTTTGTTTTTGTTTGTTAATTTTCCTACTATATATGTTTGGTGATTATTAATCATTTCTTAATGATAGACCCAAATTAATTTCTTTTGAAACTGTGTGTATCAGTTGACTCTACTGTTTGACCTTCGTATGCCTTAACCCTTAATTGTATAATTAGTAGAAATCCAATATTCAGATGAAATCTAGTTTTTTAGTGGATATGATAATCGTAGATTTGGATTGGAAAAATTTGGATTGGCGAAAATCAGTTTTTTTTTTCGTGCTAGTCAAACTAAAATCTTATGCAGGAAGATTATTTCTTATAATGTAGCTTTTGATGTAAAGCTCACTTATTAGGAATGATAGAAGCTTTTTATTATCAAGTATAGAAAGACCATAAGAAGGGATATGTAGAAGTTTAGTATAAAGTTAAACAAGTTGATGTGTAACTAGCTTAGTTGGTGTAGTCGTGGCCTCGTGGGCCTGGTACCCTAGAGCTGGGACCAAATCTTGTTTACATCGTTACCCTTTGTGGTTCTATGGACACCGAAGTATGTACAAACTACAAAGTTAAAATCTTTTCCTAGCTAGCTCTAAATTTGAACTCGGTTGACCCTGAATCTTTTATGAATAATAAAAATGGGTATAGATGTATAGTCATGTGTCCGTGTTATGTATTTGCAGATTACTTGAAGTTTCTCTTTTTGTTTACCATATTAGGCTTCTTGGATGAAGTATATTTAGGCTTAAATGCTATTTCTATGTGGTCTTATTCATCTATACATCGTAGCATTCGTAGCTGCCTAAGTAATGGAATGGCAGCTAGGTTTTAAATCCGTCCTACCCCCCTCTCCCCTTGAGACAAGACATGATCCCTCCTTACAGCAAAAAAAGTAACAGGTTTTGCAAGGAGTTGGAAGTTTTGGTAGTTGAACCTTGGGTCCTTCTAATTTTAATATTGGCCTTGAACTTTTCTTTTAGAAGTAAATGCATCCTACTTTATTGCTACTAGGTTGAAAGTAGTTAAAAGGTAAGTTAGAGATGTATGAAGTACTACACTAAATAACATTTTTATTAGATCATTAATCATATAACCAGATTTTAGTCATCTGTAGTAAGCTCAAGCTTCCTTCTTATGTAGCACATACTATAATAAGGGGTATGGATGTATTTTGTAGCTTACCCAATCAACCCGGTGATTTTGCCATACTATCTCCGATAAATTTTCATTTGAGTTACCCAAATTTGTTTTCGAAGAAAGGAGTACACATGCTTATAAAAAGTGAAGTTAATATTACATCTGTAAAGAGTTCATCAATAATGGGTTTAGATACAAATAAGAAGTTGCTTAAGTATATTTATTTGATGATTCATATCCTTAGGTTCTATTTCATATTTTCATTGGTTAACCTAGAAAAAAATCTACTTCGATTTAATGTGAATGTGGTCTCTATTGGAGGAAGGAGGAAGAAAGGGGGGGACTCGAGCAGAGGTGAGGAATGAACTCATGTCGAACAGGAGCACTGGTAGCACAATTGTGCTATACCTCAGGTTCTGAAACCTCATTACTTTAGTTTCTGTTATGTTCAAGGTTCCCCTTTTACGAGAAGAATCCCATTCATATATTATTGCCTAGTATCTGTTATGTTCAAGCCCCCCTAGCTCCCTTTAATTGCATCAGATTCTACTTTTTTTGGAATCCCTTCTTCCTTCAGTTCTTGATCTTATATGAATCTCTTTGGAAATGAGGGCGTAATTTGGAGTCAAAACTTATTTAAGGTTCCAATGGTCATGCTTCTTATACTACTTTAGATTTGTACTCCCTTCGTTTGACAGATTTTTGTTACATTTACTATTTTAGGATGTCCAGAGATTATGATTAGAACCCGAAGATTACTAGAATTAGGTGGTGGGGAAAGATGGGGATGCTGTGACTTTTATTTACGTGTCCTGGTGAAATTTTATGTAGTGCTGTTAATTTTGAAAGGATGGAACAGTTTGACTATTACATTTGGATGGGAGAGAGTTTCAGAAATTAAATAAGATCATTCCCTCTGAGTAAATTCATCCATCCTTATTCATCAACCATATTGCCACTTTCGTCCTTGTTTACGCACTAAATTGTTGATATTATCTTTGAGTTATAGTTATATATAAAGCCAGAATGTTAGTAACTAGACGTGGTTGAACCATATGAACTTGTGAAGTATGATATATCATGGTTTAGATTTTTCACCGGCTCAGATATTTCACTCTTATTGACCAAAATTGATTTATGATGTAATTGGCAAAAGTATAGATGATCTGCACATACTTAGATATACAAGCCTTGATAAGACTGATATGAAGCATTACCGAATCCCCAAGTACGAACTTAGTTCTTGAGTTCAGAATGTTAAAGGATAGTTTGCTCTCTGTCATCTATCAACTAACACCTTGTGCTCTTCACACTATGCATACTGGACCGAAATTATTTTTGTTGATCAGAACTCATTTTTAGAGAATGAAATTGAACTTTACTGATCCTCTGTTCTTATATGCAGTTACTAATTAATTGTACTGATCAAAGTAGATTTTTGCTGTTCATATTTTTACTTATAAACTGATTTTTTGCTGATTGGAACTGATTTTTACTTTTTATTTATTTATCCTGTATTCAACACTTTATTTATTTGAGGTGACGAGAACAGAACTGCGGTCCATTATCTTATTAATCATGCCTTAATATTTTTGTCTAGCAACTAAAGAATTAAAGGCATATAAATTTCAACACCACCCTTGTCATGCTGTAAATGGGAGTCCTGAAAAAAGATAATGATGCTGTATGGTATTGTATAGTATTTTATCTCTATCACTATCCCTATAAACTTTGTTTCTTTTGCTTTTGCAATCACTTGGAGGTAATATGAGTAAAAAGTCATATTTCTTTCTCCTTTTCTTGATCCTAACTTTCTCCCCGATATATATTCACTTGCAAAAGATTTTATATTTTGCATAAGAGATTGTTTCTTTTCAACTATCCAATAATGTGTTCAAATGTCGTTTAAGGCAGCATTGATTTAATGAAACATATTAGGCTGCCATCTAGTTTCATCATCTGTGGCGTTGAAGTATTACATATGCCCTACGCTTCTTTTTTTCTGGGTTAATAAGATGAATGTCAAGTTCTGAATGTTGTACTAAGATTTTCGCTCTACTTTACTCATGTCAATCTTCGCTAGTGTTCCTTAGCCACTCTTCAAGTTGTGAGAGAAATGAGATTTGGACTTGGCAATTCAATATCTTCAACTTCCAAGTATCTTTTCATAAGCTGTGTTCAGTGTGCATGCAGTTGTGCACTGCTTTTTCCATATCCATAAAATATGTTATTGGCCCTCAAAATGTTATTGTGGGCCTTTTAAGTTTCTAGTTTTATTTTGGAGAAGTAATCTTAAATTAGGAATCTGGTTTTTTTTGCTTAGTTTGGATATTCCTTTGATTCAAAATTGGCTATATGTTTTCAGTTCCTATTAGTTTACCTCCATAGATTCTGGCTTTCTAGATTTTTGTGTTCATTTATTTGGAGGCATTGTCATATACTTTGTGTTGATTCCTTCACTGTTTTTTTTTCCCCTGAACAGTACGGTGGCCACTGATCTTGTGTACTTCAAATGGCTGATATTGTGGAGAATATTCCAATTCTTTACAACACCTTCACAGCATGCATGGAGGTGCCGGGAAAGTGTTCTGAGCTGAGAGTCCAACTGCAACAGATGTCCAGCAGAGTGAGCGATATGATTGCACAGTTGAAGTCAGAGGAGGTTGGAAATTTATGCAAGAAGGAGAAGGAATCTGTGAAGATTTTGTTTGAACTAATTGAGAATTTCATAAAAATGACCACTAAGACCCTGGAGAAACATGGGGGAGGGGGTTTATGGAATCGCATAGTTATGGTGCTAAAAGCAGATAACCTTCTCAAGGAAGGACAATATTTACTAAGCCAAGTTGACCAGCTAATGAAGGAAGGCCTAACTCTTGATGAAGTCTACACGCGAGGTATGAAGTTACATGTGGAGAAGTTCATTGGCGATACTACGAAAAAGCTTCATGAAGACGCTCTTCATTCCATAAAGAGTAGTAGGGCTGACATCATTGGCATACATGGGAATCTGGGGGCTGGCAAGACCAACTTCATGAAAGCCTTACATAATAGTGTGCACGATGACCCTAATCACTTTAAGGCTGTGTTTTGGGCGGGGGCTCCCCAGGAACAACCTGATATCAAGAGCTTGCAAGACTGTGTCGCAGATGCTATGAAATTCAAGTTTGAGGATGAGGATGTGGTGAGAAGAAGCAGCTTGCTTGCAACAAAGTTCAAGAATATGGCACCTGGTCATGTAATTATCTTTCTAGATAATGTAAAGGAGCAATTTCTAATGCATGAGGTAGGGATTCCAATTGGATATAATGAAGATGAAAATTTCTGCTGTACACTTGTATTTACGGCTCCATGTGAGGATGTTTGCAATAAGATGCGTTGTTCCACACAGTTCAAAATGGACCTCCTAGCTGAGAATGAAGCTCGGGAGTTGTTCTTGCATGAAGCTCACTTGAATACTCATTGTACCCGAAGTCATGTCCGCAGAATGGTAAAGGTGGCAAATGAGGTGGTAAAGCAATGCGCGCGTGTGCCTTTTGTCATCACACTGATTGCCCGGTCTATGACTGGGAAAGAGGACATATATGAGTGGAAGAATCGCCTCAATGAGCTAATGGGCATTGTTGAGGACTTGCATGGTGATGAGGACAAGATACTGGAACAACTAAAGTTTAGCTTTAATTGCATCAAGGACTACACTGTTCGGGTTTGCTTCTTAGATTCTGCTAGTGTGCTCCTCGAGGGGAATCAATTTACCAGACAAAAACTCATTCAACTCTGGGTTCAAAACAGAAGAATCGGTGGAAAACGTCGTAAGGTTGCTAGTCTCACTGCCCCTGTCACCGATCAGGGTCATACTATTATAAATGAACTCCAGAGAGCATACTTACTGGAAGTACAAGAACTAGATGGGACAGAATACGTGAGTATGAATAAGTGGATCAGAAAAATGGCTATGAATGTAGCACATGAGGTAAGCTCCCATATATGCTTCATTTTTATATTCTATTTCTATCTAGAAAAAATATATGCTTCATTTTTATATTCTATTTCTATCTAGAAAAAAATTATTTTTTTCGACAATTTTTTTAAGGTGATGCATTAACATATTGTTTGTTTTATTTAACAAAATCATTAAAGCACCTCTTTTTCTCTGTGATAGAAAATGCTTTAAGTGACCCTTCATCGGTTTTTCTACTAATCGCTATATACTTCATTCGTTTTTTTATTACTTCTACCATTTTATTTCGGCATGCATATTAAGGAAGAATGGTTAGTAAAAATAATTGAAAGGAAACCTATGTGAAAGGTGAGAAAAGTAAGAGAGAAAAGAGGAGAATTAGAGTGAGTGGGAAGTTGGTAGTTAATTAAACGAAATGAAGAGTAATAAAAGGAGTCTAGAAAAAAAACGTTTTCCAAATAAGGAAAAGGTAGAAGTATTTCAAAAAAAGCCAAAAAAAGGGAAAATGGTAGAAGTAATATAACACGGAGGAAATATGGACTTGGCAGTTAGCACACAAATCAAAGCAACGAGGAAAGTGATGAAAATGGCACCACATGATCATGTGACTAGAGGAAAGGAAGAGAGAGAACTCACATATTGGCTATTGCCATTGGTGGTAAAATGTTTTCTAAAATAGAATTGTACTCCTCTGCTTTTTGTTAGTTTACCTATTTCTTTAGACACAGAGTTTTTAAGAAAAAATATGTATATGGGTCATAGAAAGGAAGAAAAAGTATTAATTTATTGTATATTGTATTTAAGATTTGTGGACCAAGAGTAATGGAGTGAGAAGGTAAAGATAATAATATAAAATTTGTAGGATCATTCTAAAACAGAAAAAGAAGTAGATAAATTAATAAATGACAATCCAAAAAAGAAAGTGTGTAAACAAATAAAAAGAGACGGGAGTAACCGTCATTGTAAAACTTCCCAAAAAATTAAACTCCCTCCGTCCCAAAATACTCTTGACACTTATCAAGACACGTAGTTTTAGATGATAGGTTGTTGTTTGATTATCAATTGTTATTTTATTGAAAAGTAGATGTGAAAGGAGTTAGTAGTTAGTAAAAGTAGTATTATTTTATTTTAAGGAGAGAGAATGTGGGCCATGGTTAGAGTTGGTATGTAAGAGCAACTCCAATGGTGAGCTACAACACCCTTGTAGCGACTTGGCCACTATCGACTTTTTAAGCAACATTGTTTGCTAGCTACAATGTCTCCCAATGGTAAGCTACATCACTTTTTAGCTTGTCATTTAAAAAAAAATTAGAAATAAATAAAAGTTTCCACATGGCTTATTATAATTGGATGTGTTACCCTCTTATTTTTTCAAGCTACCCTGCTTGTTTGGGCTACACCTGCTTGCAAGCAGGTTTGTTTTTCTTCTCTCCAATGGTTAAGCTACAGCTACATATTTAGCAAAAATTGCAAGCATACCCTTATATGAAACCATTGGAGATGCTCTAATAGGAGTGCTATTATTTTTATTTGGAGGAGAGGGAGTGTGGGCCAATTTTTAAAAGGTAGAAGGATTAAATTAATAATGGGTCAATATCCAAAAATAGAAGTGTAAAAGAGTATTTTTGGGACAGATGAAAAAAGGAAAGTGTAAGAAAGTATTACGGGACGGAGGGAGTAGAACACAAGGTAGTATATTTCCGTCTACTAGTCTTGTCTAAGAGGGAACTCATGATTCATCAATTTCTTGTATGTTTTCATTTGTAAAATCATGGGTCGAAAAGGGCAAGGTGTATAGTTTATAATAGCTTCTTATTCATGAATTTTTCTGTCCTATTTTTAAGATCAATGCGGTGGCTATAGAGGAGGAGGCGGCACTACCATGATGATACCTTCCAGCTATTTGGGTGTTGCCGTGTTGGGGTTCAGTCTTTAGAGCGCAAAGCTCCACATACTTCCAAGATCTTTATACATATCCGTGGTACACATAGTTAGGAAGTCATCTTTATGCCTGAAAAGTTTCCAACTGCTTTGCATGCCATTTAAAACAAAATATTTTTTCCTTCAAGACATTCGTTTTGTGGAAAGTGTGCTGTTTCGAGTTCTTTGTAGAATTGGCGTACCTGATGGACATTGTTGCTCAGATGCTTGTAATTGACTAAATTGTTGTCCTCCTTTGTTGGGGTTTTATTGATAATGTGAAACTATGTTGAATTCTTCAGTCTCGTATAGACATTTCATATGATATATGAATCATGATTGAGGTTAAAATGTTCGATCTGACGATTTGTGTATGTTTCGTTGGGTCATGTTTTGTCAGAATTGGCGCGCATAGAAGTCAAATATCTATGAGAAAGGCTTTTAGTTATTTGTGAAACATCTTATGTAAGAAAATTTTGTGAGAAAAAAAAGCTTTACATTGACATCTATACTAATATATTAGAAGGCGTTCCTAAAAAAAACGATGTCATGTGGCGCTTTTCCTTGGAGTGTTATACTCCATGTAATCTACGTACATTTAAAAAAATAAAAATGCATTGCATAAGATTTGACCCCGTGATCACAAGCATATATAATAAAGACTTAACCACTAAACCAAAGTGATGTTTGGTGTTATCATTTCAAAGTAAAATATTAATAAATGAAAGATATAATTACCCATCGAGTAGCCCGGGTCTAAAAATTAATTCTATATTAAAAATACACACCTTGTCAAATTTTAGCCAAAAAGTCATAAACCGGGTCATCTCCCCTCCTTTATATTGTCCCTCTTTGTGTGTAGGATTACGACAAATTTAAATCAATATTATTTCCATGCACAAAGTGGGAGAAAAAAAGGGAGGGTCAATTACCAAAAGTTTGACTTTTTTGAGCGGAAATGATGACAAAGTGAGTATTTTGATAAGCAAGGGACTAAGTTTTTTTTCACAAAAAGAAATTTAAAGGTGTTTTTCTATCAATATCGTAACAAATAAGATCTAAGTAATAAATATGACAATAAAAAAATCTAATAGTACGAAATGATTTTAAATTTTAAAATGAGGGCTGAAATCTATCTAAACTATTTGTTTTCCATGATATATATTATGACCACCTTAAAAGACCTAACGTTAAAAATCATTCCTCAACATAAATAGTGCCCTGTCACCCTTTCTCTCCTTTTTCTTAACTGGTTTAAACTACCCATCAACATTAGCAGCACAAAGGCTGCACCCAGCTTTCCTCTCTCTCTCAAGTTTTTCTCCCCAAACCCTAAAATCAAAACCCCCAGCTGCCTACCTCCCCAGGCTCGTCGGCAGCTGATACCTCAGCCTAGTCGCCGGCGAGCCAACCCCCGTCGTCGCGCGTCGGGTTGTAGAGTTAGTTTTAGGATCTTGTAGTTCCCCCTTCCCCTCCCCGCGTTTTCCCCCACCCCGCTCTCGTCGCTCCCCTACCCACTTCCCCGCCCCCATCCCCTCCCCGTGCGACGGAGTTCTCCATCCCCCTCCCCGTGCGTCGGTTCTCCATCCCTCCCCCCACCCCGTGCATCGGCGATCTCCCTCCCCCCTTCCCCGTGCGTCGGTTTTCCCTCCTCCCCTCCCCGTGCGTCAGTTTATCGCGTTGGTCAATCACCCACCTCTCGTCGGTGTCTCCGTGTGTTGTCGTCCATGGTCCCCGTCCCCGTCCCCCGTCCCCTGTCCCTCACATCCGGTCGGCACAATCCCTGTTTAGTGCTTGTGGTAGTTTTGCGCTTCCCTCCCCCTCCCCAGTAGTTGTTTCGGGATCCCCTTTCCTCTCCCCCGGTTAGTGTCGGGCTCCCATTTCCCCTCCCCACGTTAGTGTCGGGCTTCCCCTCCCCCTTCCCCTAGGTAGTTGGGCTCTCCATCTACTTATGTTGGATGTCGGTATGTCCGGTTTTTTCTTAAAATGCGTGTTTAATCTCTAAATAAAAGGAGTGCGTTGTTTTCAAGTTGCTAAAGTTGTTGTCGGTGGTGGTTGTGGCCATCGACAAGTGTTTGTCAGTTGGGTCAAGATTGGTAATTCAAGGTAGTATCAGTAGATTATGTCGGTTTTTGGGAATATGTGCTGAGGGACAAGGTGGCTCACGAAGATCGTGAGCAAGGACGAGTCGATGTTAGATTTTCATGGTTGGGACGTATCTTTTCCGGTTTTGAAAACCGGAGGTGTGTTCCAGGGCTCAACTTGTTCGGCTCTCTTTTTAGCTTGGCATTGATCTTAATGGTCTTTGCCTTGAAAACTTCAAATCTGCGGCGGCACCCCGGTTGCATCCCGGGAGTTTTCAACACGCCAACTCATCGGCGTTTCTCCTACTTCATGGAGAAATCTGAAATACTCTCGATCGAGAGTAATGAGTCACAATGGAACGTGACTCCTCACATGATCATGAGCTCAGAATCCCAAGCGATGACAGATCGTTGGAATTGCTCATGCTTGCGAGACGCGACGCTCGCCGTTGGTTGTTCGATGTCCGGATCGTGATCGTCAACCGCTTCTTCTACCACTTCCATCAGCCATCCGAGATTTGCATATCCACCATCACCTGCGCTGACCAGCGACGCCTCCGTTTCTACGCGACTTTGTACCGGTTTTACTTATTTCTGTTTTAGGTAGAATGTACGAGCTCCTAAGGCTCCTTTAGTTTTGTTTGTTTGTTTTAGTTTGGGTTGTTTTAGCATTAGGATGTACTTCCTCTTTTAATTAATGTACGATTTCTCGATGTCAAAAAAAAAAACATTAGCACCACAAATGCGTAATGGATACATCATACATGTGCACGAAATTGTCTTCCATTATTTAGCAAGTACATAAAGATGGGAAACAAAAAAACAATATTGCGTAAACAACCTCATAACATTAAAAAATACTTCTATGCAAGCATATCACTACTAACCTACAAGGACTAACATTGGCTCCGCCACTGATACTTTAATACTTGGTGGACACTGTTCTAGTTACTTATGATAGAATAGATCATTCCGTGGATATATTTTGTAAATAGATTTCTAATCTCGATAGGTTTCCTAATACAGTTAGGACTATCATTACTTTTTAACCTATAAATATTGATCAATGAAAATCACTCCGATCAGGGAGTTTCACTTAATCTAGCATGATATCACAAAACTTTAGGTTTTTTAGATCTCGCTTTCACAAAATTTATTTTTTATTTTCTTCCCCTAGGACGTGCGCCGCTCCGCCACTTTCGCCACCTTTATTTTGTCTGTGCGCCACCCTTTTCCTCCTTGTTGAGGCCACAAATTATCATGGCACCAAATATTGCTCAACCCTCTCAACCACCTTCCAACGAATACCACCCTGCCCTTTCCGTCAATAATATTAAAAAATTACATCCTTTTAGTTCTTGATCGAGAAAATGTTTAGTATTCAAATTGGGAAGAGTTATTTGAGTGTCATGCCCATGCTTTTAATGTGCTAGATCATATATAGATCTGAAGAAACCTCGTCCCACTAATATCTCTGACGAGATGTGGCACCGACTTGATTCTATAGTGAAGCAGTCAATTTATGGCACGATTTCTTCAGATCTATTGCAAACAGTTCTTTGTCATGGGGATTCCTCGCAAGAGATTTGAAATAAATTGAAGGCTATTTTTCAAGATAACAAACACACTCGGGCCACCTAACTTGAAATCAGTTTAACAACCTTCACTTGTCCAATTTTTCCGAAGTCTCATCCTAATGCACGCAATTGAAGAGTATAAAAGACCAATTAGCCAATATTGATCAACCAATTTCCATGCGAAAATTGGTAATTCGTCTTGTTTCGTCTTATTAATACTAATTTTGATGTGGTTGCTGCTATGATTCAACAAACATATCCTCTACCTTTGTTTGAATCTGCTCGTTCGCACCTTTTACTAGTAGAAACACGTCGTGCCAAGACAACAATGCTCCCACTACCGCATTTCTTGTCCAGTCATTGTCGGTGCTCCAATCGCCTTCCTCTAGCGCCACCGCAACATCAATCGCAAAACAACCAACATCGTGGTGGTGGTGGCAGCTGGGACTGTGGACGTGATGGAGGTAGGGGGTGTGGCAAAGGTCGCGGACGTAGGCAACAAAACCATCAGCGACAACAACCTAGACAGTTAGCAACCATCGGATCAATAGGCCGACCCACCTCGCTCCGTGGCCTCAACAACCACATTGAGCTCCTCGGTGGGTTGCGGAAGTGCCACAACAATTGCAGCAGTCACATCAATTCTACCCTTCCGAGAACCGGGCCCCAGCCTCGACCTTTCGGTAGCCCAGTCCCACCAAGCAAGTTGCACAGCCAGGCCCACATGCGTTTTAGGCCCAAAATTCAGACTATGGACATGTTACGAGACTTACAGAATTAGCAAATTCCTTTGCCACTATGACTTTTCCGCAAGATGTCCCTTGGTACATGGATTCGGGTCCCTCTGCTCATGTGACCAACAATTCAGGTATTCTCATGCCCTTAATTAATTTAAGCACAAATAATTATATTCTTATTGGTAATGGTCATCGCATGTCGATAACGGGGTATGGTCAATCCACCTTTTCCTCCCTTACAACCCCTTTAGCCCTTCGTGACGTCTTACTTGCTCCTCAAATAATGCAAGAACCTTATTTCAGTTCGTAGATTTAATTCTGACAATCAAGTTTCTATTGAATTTGACCCTCATAGTTTTTCTGTGAAGGACCTTCACATAAGGAATATAATAACGAGGTGCAATAGTTCGGGGGACCTTTATCCAGCTTCCACCACTTCACCATCAATATGTCCCCTCACGACATCCTCATCTACCCCCTGGCATAATCGTCTAGGACATCCAGGATCTTATACGTTTTAAACTTTCTTAGGTTTAGAGATTGAATAAATTGTAATAAGGAGCCTAACTCCGATTTTTGCAGTTCTTGTAAAGTAGGAAAACACACTCATTGCTGTTTTTGCTTTTGATATTATTCATGCTAATTTATGGACCACTCCCATTCATATCTCTCAAGGTCATAAATATTATTAGTACTGTTGGATGGTTTTACTCATTTTGTGTGGACTGTACCTCTCAAATTCAAATATGAAGCTTACCAATGTTTCATTAATTTTCGCCAATATGTTTATACTCAATTCGAACATCCTATTAAAGCTTTTCAATGTGATCATGGGCGGATATTTGATAATACACCTTTCAAATAATTTTGTGTAAAGCATGGCATAGTTTTTCGATTATCTTGTCCACACTTCTTCTCAAAATGGAAAAGCTGCATGTTGAAAGCTTGAATAATATGTCTCGTACTCTTTTATGTCATGATTCGATTCCTCCACAATATTCGACCACCTATCTTGTCAATCGATTGACTACTAAGACCCTCAATAACACCACTCTTGCCGAAATTTTGTTTCGAAAAACCTCTTCATATGACCACATTCGAGTTTTGAGTGTCTTTGCTTTCCTAATCTAATGGTTTCCTTTATCATCATAGAGGATATCGTTGTCTTGATCACGCAAATAACAAAATAATTACTTCCCGTCATGTCACCTTTGGCCAAAATACTTTTCCTTTTACCAATTTGGGAGCCTTTAGACAAGCTAATTATGAGTTTCTTGATGATCCAGGCCCTAGTCTATCGGTATCTCCTCCCTGCTCACTCCTACACCACAATTGGTCTCAAAGCCCTTAACCCCCCTTCCCAGATCCGCAATCAGGCCCAGCTCCACAATCAAACATGGTATAGCCCCCTCTCCTTCGTAGGCTCCCTCCAATTCGCCCAACCTGTCCACCGCCCCTCTCCCTACATCCTGTGCAAACACGATCCAAAGCCGGCATCACCAAACCAAACCCAAATTTTGCCTTGATAATTATTCCTCCTCCAACTACTACGTACAGATCACCAATTCTCAAATCTCAAAAATTGCCTTGACTGATCCTAACTGGAATGCTGCCATGCATAATGAATAAGGTGCTTTAACTAATATTGGGACATGGGAATTGGTTCCTAGGCCTCCGGGGGTGAATATTGTGAATTGCATGTGGATTTATACTCGCAAAGAAAATGATAAAGGTGTCCTTCAATGGCATAAAGCTCGTTTTGTTTGTGATGGCAGTTCATAGGAAATAGGTGTTGATTGTGATGAAACTTTTAGCCCAGTTGTCAGACTGGCTATATTCGCACTGTCTTGGGGTTGGCTATGGCTCGAAAATGGTCTATTCATCATATTGATGTGAAAAATGCCTTCTTACATGGTGACTTACAAGAAACGGTTTATATGCATCAACGTCCACGCTTTACTGATATCAGGTATCTTAATCATGTTTTTCGCCTCTGCGAGGCACTTTAGGGTCTCAAACAAGCCCCCCATGCTTGGTACTAGCGATTGCTCTTTTTTTTTCCCTTCAGATGATTTTTGTTGTTGCTAAGAGTGACAATTCCCTATATCCTTTTCGGCGTGGTACTAATATGGCCTACCATCTTTTATATGTTAATGTTATTATTTTATGCACCTCCTCTGATGCTTTATGGGACCGTTTGATTGCTAGTATGAAAACTGAATTTCCTATGTATGATTTGGGGCCTCTTAGTTATTATTGGGTATTTCAGTTACTCATACATCTTCCTTTATGCTTATTATTATGCTATGGAAATATTGGAGCGTGCAGACATGGGGACTTGTATGCCTACAGGCTGCAGCAACTCCTAATGACACTAATCTTAAGCTTAGTGTAGATTCTGATCCTTCAATGGTACTCATTACCATAGTGTCTAGTGCTCTTCAGTATCTCACTTTCACTCGCCCATATATTGCTTATACGGTACACCATGTTTGCTTTTTTTATGCATGATCCCCAGGAGCCACATTATATAATGCATCAAAACTATAGGTGATCAACATAGGCCCGGCCCGGTCCGAAAATGGACGGGTTTTGGGCATGATTTTTCGGCCCGCGGCCGGGCCCGACCCGATTTTTTGGCCAAAAATTCTGGACCACATGAAACTTAAATATGCAAAACTAGTCTAAATTTGGCCAGGCTCGAAAATGGCCCGAAAAGCCCGCTTGGCCCGGCCAGAATTTGCGGGTTATGGAGCAAAAATTTCGTCCCGCGGCTAGGCCCGGCCCGAGACTTTGGCCCGAAACATGCCACTCTTTTTGGGCCGGCCCATGATCACCTCTAATCAAAACGCACACTAGGCTATATTCTGGGAACGATTGATCATGAGTTACATTTATATCTAACTACTCAGTTACACTTGATTACTTATACTGACGTAGATTGGGGTGGGTGTCCTGATAATCGTCGTTCTACTTCAGGTTATTGTTGTTTTCTTGGAGTAATTTAATTTCCTGGCAACTAAACATCATCCTACTCTTTCTTGATCGAGTGTAGAGGCAAAATATAGAGGGGTCGCAAGTGTTGTTATGGAAGCTTGTTGTCTTCGTTATCTTCTTTTGGAGTTACATTATTCCCTCTTAGACAAGCTACTATTGTCAATTGTGATAATGTCAGTGCTATTTACCTATATCGCAATCCTGTACTACACCAACACAACAATTATGTTGAGATGGATATTCATTTTGTTCATAAAAAGGTTGCGTTGGGTCACATACAGGTTCTGCAAGTTCATACAAGGTATCAATTGGCTAACATATTTACTAAAGGTCTTCCGCAATAGTTATTTTTGGAATTTAAGTCATGTCTGAGCATTCGCCATCCTCTTGCTATTACCTACGGAGGTATGACAGAATACAATATTATGTGGATATATTTTGTAAATAGATATCTAATTTGGATAGGTTTCCTAACACAGTTAGGACTATCATTATTTTGTAATCTATAAATATTGATCAATATAAATCATTCTAATCAGGGAGTTTCACTGAATCTAGCAATACAAATTTTATCATACAACTTTCAACTTGAAATAGAGTCGACCCAACCTGACCTAAAACCTCAACGGGTTAGGTTCAAGTTGACCTTTTGAACCCGAAAATAATCCAAACAACCTGATTTAGAATTTGGGTTAGGTCGGGTTGATTCAACCTGAAATTAACCCAAATTTTATAACTTATATCACCTATTTTCTAATTATAAACTTGTATTGGGCCAAGCCCATTTCTTAATTTGAAGCCGATGGCTAGTTTATGGCTTTGAAGTTTGCATCTTTGATTTAATTGACATTTGAAGGTAGGATTTGCAATGCTTTAATTTTATAATGCATAATTATTGCAATTATAAAATATAAAACAGGACATATTGGGTTGGTTTCGGGTCAACCCGAGAACTGACAGGTCCGGTTCGGGTTACGGTTTTTGACTTGGAATGAAAATCAGGTCGGGTTTGGGTTAGGGGTAATTGACCCGAAATAGAAGTCAGGTCGACCTGAACCCGACATGACTGCCACCCCTAGCTCCACCCAATGCTTCACTTTTCCCTTACTATTTCTTTGACAGCAAACGTTTTCTCTGAGAAGATAAGCGCACTTTAGCGACCGTCTACATCCAGGTTTCCCCAATCCCATCAAAAAAATAAAAATTGATAATACATTCAGGTCTCACCTTTTCAGTTTTTTTTTCCTTTATTTTTTCGCTTTATATTGAAGGATGTCATTTCATAAGATCAAAGAATGCTAGTTGATTGCTCCTACTCATCTTGATTTGATTTCAATTTTTTGTTTTTGTATAAACTAAATTTTTTTTATTTATAAACTGATAGACAATATGCATAAACTGATAAAAAGAAGATCTATAAATAGTATAAAATGTCTATAAAGTAATATAAATCCTCTTGATTTGATTTCAACTTTTTTGTTTTTGTATAACTGAAGAGCTTGCAGGACTATGTCGCAGAGGCTATGAAGTTCAAGTTTGAGGATGAGGGTGTGGTTAGAAAAAGCAGCTTGCTTGCAACAAAGCTGAAGAATATGGCACTTGGCCATGTAATTCTCTTCCTGGATAATGTAAAAGATCAATTTCTAATGTACGAGGTAGGGATTCCAATTGGATATAATGAAGCTGAAAATTTATGTTGTACACTTGTATTTACGGCTCCATCTGAGGATGTTTGTAATAAGATGCGTTGTTCCACACAGTTCAAAATGAACCTCCTTGCTGAGAATGAAGCTCGGGAGTTGTTCTTGCATTAAGCTTGCTTGAATACTCATTGTATTCGAGGTTATGGCCGGAGGATGGTAAAGGTGGCAAATGATGTGACAAAGCTACGTTCGCGTGTGCCTTTTGTCATCACACTAATTTCCCGGTCTATGACCGGAAAAGAGGACATTTGTGAGTGGAAGAACTGCCTCAATGAGTTGATGGACATTGTTAAGGACTTACATGGTGACGATGCCAATATACTAGAATAACTAAAGTTCGGCTTTTCATTGCATCATGGACTGCAAAATTCACGGTTGCTTCTTGGATTCTTCCAGTGTACTCCTTGAGGGGCATCAATTTACAAAACAAATCTGGGTTCGAAACGGGAGAATCAGTAGGAAACATTATTAGGTTGCTGGTCTCATTGCCCCTGTCACTGCTCGGGTCATACTTTTATAAATAAACTCCATTGAGCATACTTACTGGAAGTCAAAGAACTAGATGGGACACAATACATGAGTATGGATAAGTGGATTAGAAAAATAGTTGAGAAACCTCCCAAAAAAGTAATAAAACACGAGGTAAAATATGTCTTGTCTACAGTGATCTATGTGGTGGCTATACAGGGGGTGGCACTACCGTGATGATACCTTCCATCTATCTCGGCGCTAAGGTTAAGTCTTTAGAGGGCAAACACTCCACATACATGCATGATCTTTAAAGTTCTTTGTGGTACACAATGTAAGGAACTGATCTTTATGTTTGAAAAGTTTCAAACTTGTCACGTGTTGACTATTTCCTTGTTGCTGCATGTTGCCTACTAGCATCGTACTTTCGTTGGACAACTAGTCAAGGCACCCAATTTGATGGCTAGGCTATGGGAGCTACGAAAATGGCTAAGTGTGGGAACTAAGGCACAACTAGGATGCTTTAGAAAGAATGCTTTGTATTGATAGCAAGAGAAGATTGAAGAGTTGTGTAGGATGGATGTACAAAGGAGGGTGAGTCCCCTATTTATAGGACTCCTTGGTGCCTAACTAGAACTTTCTAAGTTTTAGAAAATTCTACTAAGCTCTACACAAAAGCCTACTTACAAGCCTCTCTAGAATACTTCATACACTTCTGTACATAGGTGGGCTAAGCTAGAAGCTTCTACAAGAATGTACAAGAGTTCTCCGGAAGGCTCTAGAGTGCTCCGGAATGCCTTAGTTCCCAATGTTTGGCACTTTCCATACTTCATGGGCTGTACATGTTCGGAGTACTTGGGGACCTCGTCTTGAAAAACCGTCTTGAGCAGCGTCTTTGTTGGCCTGAAAATGGCGGACCCTAAAGTTTTGTAACAATCAGAGCATATTTGGTCCTCGAGATGCCCTATTATTATATTTTTTTGCAAAATGAGTGTTCACTAGATTTTCAAGACTAGGCAAAAATAAGCCTTTGTAGGGATTGTTGGGCAAGTAGCTCATGGGTGCCCCATGGCACGATGCCTTCATGCCTAGCGACACTTGTGGGGGTTTAGCAACGAGTCGTGACAAACTGTTGTGCATAATGTTCAAAACGTTCGTGTTGTGGAATGGGTATATGCTGTATGTTGTTTAAGTTCCTTCTAGAGTTGTCATTATTAACGAACATTGTTGCTCAGATGCTTGTAACTGATGTCGTCCTTTTTAGGGGTTTATTGATAATGTGAAACTATGTTGAATACTTCAGTCTCATATAGACATTTCATATGCTTCATGAACCATGATTGAGGTAAATTGTTTAACCTCACAATCTATATATGTACGTTTAGTTCGGTCATGTTTTGTCAAAATTGTGCATGTGTGAAAGTGAAAATTGTTGAGATTATGTATATAATTTATATATGACGTGTACATTTAGTTTTTTAGGTTTGTTATGGTTGTTAGAAGTTCGTTCAAGTTGGTTGTTGTATATAAACATCAAGCTCTCTTTCTTTCTTTCCTGTAAGAACATATTTTAATTCATAATTGAGAATTAGATTTTCTCTCTCTAAACTTCTTCTTTTCCTTTCTGATTGATCATCAGTTGATGATAAAACTCATCATGGTATCAGAGCTCGTGGTGTTCTGACATTTTTCCGCAAATTCTTCTATCTTCTTCTTCTTTTATTGTTCTTCTGTCTGATTGAATTCTCTCAAATTCAATGACGAATTCTTCTGAAACTCAAGTAAACTCAGAAAATGCTACTTCTAGCTATAATGATCCTTATTTCTTGTCAAATGGAGATAATACAAATTATTCGATTACTAATCATACTTATACTGGAAACAATTTCATCAATTAGTATCGAGCTGTTCGAGTTGCGCTAATTGCGAGGAACAAATCAGGATTTCTTGATGGAACGTTGAAGAAACCATCAATTGATTCTCCAGATTATCAGAAATGGATACGCAACGATCATATGGTGATGTCTTGGTTGTCAAATTCCATGGAGAAATCGATTGCAGAAAATTTCTTGTTTGCAGATTCAACACATCAATTCTGGACTGAAGTTGTTGAAAGGTATGGTCATACAAACATACCTCAATTATATAATCTTCATCGCACTTTGATGAAAATTGAACAAGGAAATCAATCTATTGCTGAGTATTATAGTCAAATGAAACGAGTTTGGGATAATATTCAAGTGTTAGAAGGTTTTCCTGATTGTTCTTGTGGTGCAATTACAAAATGTAGCTGTAATTTGCTCAAACATATCTTAGAAGCTGATCGGCGAATGAAACCGATTCAATTTATTTCCCGGTTTAAATGCGATTATGATCTTTCTAAGCAAAATTTGCTAAGCGTAGTGATCCTTCACCTACTGTTAATCGAGCTTATCATATTCTTCAACAAGATGAGAGACAAAATATGAACAAATTGAAGGCTGGCCAATCTGGAGAAATGAGTGCTTTGTTAGCAACTAAACCTTATTCCCGAAATTCTGCAAATTATTCCCGTAATACAGAAATTTTGTTCAAAAATCTTTCTCCGGGCAAGAGAGATTTTAAGAGGTCAAGTCCGATAGAATGTGTGATCACTGTAAAATGAGAGGTCATACAATGGATTCTTGCTTCAAGCTTGTTGGATATCCTGAGTGGTATTCAAGTTTGAAAGGTAAAACTCATAATAAGATGGCAAAGACATGTTCAAGAGATCGGAATTTTAGGAAATTCTCCTCTGAATTTTGTGATTGGTAGCACATCTGGTGCTAATTCTTCTTCATCTCGCTCCTGGTACTTCTATGGATCCTGTTGTTATGGGCAATATGTTCAAGGAGTTTATGAGAATGATGCAACATAATTCTCATCAATCTGGAGATACTACTCAGTACTATACTGCAGTTAATTTTGCAGGTATAACATCAGTCTCTAATGTGGATTCTTTTTCAAATAATTTTGATTCTAGTTCCTGGATTATAGACACAGGAGCTACTGATCATATGGCATCTAATATGCTTTTATTTGCATCAATTAACTTACTAAAACATCCAACTAAAGTAGGATTGCCTGATGGTTCTCATAAACTTGTTACACATGCCGGCACGCTTCAACCGACTCCCAAAATCACCTTGAATAATGTGTTATACATTCCTGATTTTAAACACAACTTATTATCTGTTGGCAAATTAATTACTTGATCAAAATAAGTTAATTGCTAAATTTGATCAAGATAAATGTTTCTTTCAGTACCTTCTCACTAAACAAGTTCAAGGCATTGGTCTGAGATATGCTGGACTCTACAAGTTCTATTCAGTGTCCAAATTTGCTTCCCTTTGTTCATCAGTTTCATCTAGTTCTCATGATCTTAATAATTCTTCTGTAAATAGTAGTGTATGCAAACCTTCTCTACATGTTATTCATAGTAGATTAGGTCATCATTCTGTGCATACATTGAAACACTTACATATACCATGTGATGCCAATAATATGGATGATTTTAGTTGTGAATCTTGCATTTTTGCTAAGCATCATAAGTTGCCTTTCTCCTTGTCTTCTAATATTGCTGAAAAATCTTTTGACACGTGATAGGTTGTCGTGCACCTGTCAAAAATAATTCCTTCAAAACCTTCTAACAATGTAGTAGGGTAAATAGGGTCGAATCCACAGAGAGATGGTCGTTCTAATCTAGCTTATAAGGTATGGAGAAACTAAACAAGATCAGAGAAATTATAATTAAGGTTCTAAACTAATAAATAAAGAAAATCAAAGTAAAAAGATCTAGGGCAATGGTTCACCATGTTCATACTTATAATCTATCAAAATATCATCAATAGTTCAATTAATCAGATATCTAGAGCACAGGTTAATCCTACGGTCGTGTCTTAACGCTCTCAAATCAACATATGCTAGTACGGTCGTTCAACATAATCAGATTTGCTAATTGTAGGCAAGCCTCTAAAGAGTACTATCTCTCGATCTATGACTCGATATTAGCAATATTTAATCAGACAATTGATCAGATTGCAAGATTACAATAAAAACACTAATCAATTAGAGAAATCAATAACTAATCAAACCATGAATAAATATCAATCAATAATCATATTATATAAACATGGATTCCCAAACCCTAGAAAATAAGACTACTCAATCATGAAACAAAGAATAAAAACTACATCTACCAAGGAGAACATAATTAAGGAAATCAAGGAAAGAAACTAATGAAACTCGTGAATTAATGATGAAGAATAAAAACTAGGGTTTACAACTAAAACTAGAAAGAGAAGAAGACTAAACCTAAAAACGCAGAAAATAAGATAAGATGTCTAATAGTTTTTACAAAACCGGCTAAAAAAGGCAACAATTAACCTTCTGGGAAAACCGCCCTGGCTCAGGCGCGGTGTTCAAACTACGACAAAGATGGAAATTCCGCTCGGTTACTTAGGGCCGAGCTGCCCGGTCGGGCGCACAAGCACTTTTGGAGCCACTTTCGCCCGGTTGACCGGGCAAACATGCCTTGGACTCTGAAGAAGTTTTCGTCTTGCCCGGTCGACCGGGCGGGAAAACTGCGATTTTGTGTCAACTTGCGAAGGCTGTATCTCTCGAACCAGAAGTCCATTTGGGGCGTGTGACCTACCGTTGGAAAACCCTTCAAGTTTAGTTTCCAATCCAACTGGAATTTGTTGATTATCAATTTTCTATCAAAAGTTATGATCAAAATAGTGAACATATGTCAGTTTTTGCACTTTTTTCACTAACTCTTTGCTTCATTCTAACTCGAAATTGTCCCAAACGGACGCATTGTGATCCTTGTGCAAGCTATCTTCATGCTCAATGATTAATAGGCTTGATCTTAGATAATCATAATCAATTTGCATCAAAATAACCTGAAAATCATCTAAACACGCAAACGGGGAGTAGTAGAGCACAACTTACGTAATCCATGCCATTATGCACCTAAATTCTCTAAAAGGATATCTAAATGCAATCAAAATGCATCTATAAACTATATATAAAAGTGACACATCAACATGTTGCACATTGATTTATGGGGCCCATACAAAACTCCTTGTCTGAGTGGAGCTACTTATTTCCTGACAATACTTGATGATCATACAAGAGTAACCTGGACTCATCTTATTCATTCTAAGACTCAAGTTTCAGGCATTATTTCTGGTTTTCTTGCCTATGTGAGTACTCAATTAAGCAGATTAGTTAAGAATATTAGGAGTCATAATGGGACAGAGATTATCCAAGCTTCTTGTCATTCCTTATGTCTTTGAAAAAAGGCATTGTTCACCAAAGAAGTATTCCCTGGCAATCCTCAACAAAATGGCGAGTTGAACGCAAACATAGGCACTTATTAGAAACCGCTCGAGCCATCCGAGTTTCATGCTCACTTACCAACTAAGTTTTGGGGAGATTGTTTCTTTGTCGCTACTTACTTGTTAAATCTTTTACCTAGTTCCGTCCTTAAATGGAAGACTCCTTATGAAATTTTGATGAATAAACCTCTTTCTTATGAGCATTTGAGAACCATAAGTTGCTTGTGCTATCCAACCATCAAAACTTCGACAAGTTTGCTCCAAGAGCTAAAAAGATGCATTCTCCTTGGTTATCCATATGCTCAAAAAAGGCTATAAGCTTTTTGATTTGGATCCTCACAAGATTATATTGAGCGGGGATGTCATTTTTATGGAAAATGATTTCCCATTTCAACTCGCTTTTACGTTCCTACTTCTATACCTACTTCTTCTCCTCTTGCTATTTTAGATATTCCGTTTGATGTCTTTTCATCACCAAACACTACTTCTGATTCTTCTTCTTTTTCACCTTCAAATATTCCACCTTTTAATTATTCTTCTCCTGCAACCTCAATTAATGATCAATCTAATCATAATCAATCTGATCATAATTCTACTTCTACTTCACCTAATCATTCTGATCATGCATCGGTTCCAATTATACCAACTACATATTCTACTAGACCTACTAAACTTCCTAATAAATTTCAAGAATTTATCATCAATCTTCCCGCTCCTTTATCCACTCCTCATGATCAATCTTCTAGTTCTTTGTCTTTTAATGTCTCAACGGAACCAACTTTGGCTCATTTAGATTCTTCTTCTCTTCACAGTCTGTCAAACATGCTTGCTACTGTTGAACCTTCTTGTTATAATCAGGCTAAGGAAGATCCTCAATGGATTGAGGCCATGAATCAAGAACTCACAGCTCTTGAATCTAACCAAACTTGGGATCTTACTTCTTTACCTCTCGATAAAACCGACATAGGATGTAAATGGGTTTATAAGGTTAAATTTAAACCCGATGGCTCGATTGGAAAGGTGCAAAGCTCGTCCTAGTTGCTCGAGGTGACAAGCGAGATTTATGGGAAAGATTTTGAACACACTTTTTAGTCTTGTTGCCGGGTTCACTACAATAAGAGTTATTATAGCACTTCGTCTTGTATGAACCGGAATCGAGAACTTGACATCAACAATGCGTTTTACATGGCTATGTTGATGAAGAATTATACATGTTACCTCCTCCTGGTTATTCTAAAGCCTTGCCAGGTCAGGTATGCAAATTAAAACGTTCATTGTATGGGTTGAGACAAGCTAACAAACAATGGAATATTGAGCTTAGTAGATTTCTTATTAGTCTTGGCTTTATTCAATCCAAGCAAGACTACTCTATGTTTACAAGAAAATATGGAGATGATTTCATTGTAATAGTTGCTTATGTGGATGATTTTTTGTTACTGGCAGCAATCTTCAGCTCATTACAGTCATAAAACAAGCTTTACACACGGCTTTTACAATCAAGGACCTTGGAAATCTTAAATATTTCCTTGGAATTGAGGTAACTAGATCTGAATCTGGTATTTTACTCAATCAAAGAAAATACATCTTAGATCTACTTACTTCTACTAAGATGGAGACTTACAAAATTGCTCCATTTCCTTTGCCTAAGGGTCTTAAGTTGAGTACTGTTGAAGGCCCTGTTCTCTCTGATCCTGAGATATATAGAAGAATTATTGGGAAGCTATTATATCTTAATATGACAAGACCAGACATTTCTTATGCTGTTCAACAACTAAGTCAGTTTCTTAGTGAGCCTAGAACACCACATTATGCTTCTGCACTTCATGTTCTCAAATATCTTAAGGGAACACTAAATCATGGTTTGTTCTATGCTTCAAATACTTCACTTCTCTTGAAAGCTTACAGTGATGCAGATTGGGGAACCTGTGCATATTCAGGGAGATCTCTTACATGTTATTGTATTTTTCTTGGAGATTCTTTGATCTCTTGGAAAACTAAGAAGCAAAAGGTTGTTTCAAAGAGCTCAACTAAAGCAGAATATAGATTTATGAGTCAAACAACTAGTGAAGTTGTGTGGATTGAAGGATTATTACAAGACTTATGAGTTCATGTGCCTACTTGTATCACTTTGTTTTGTGATAACAAGTCGCCTCGATATATTGCGAGAGAACACTGTGTTTCAAGAACGTACTAAGCATTTAAAGTTAGATTGTCATTACATCAGAGAACATGTGGATTCCAAGTTCATTTCTCTCAGTCATGTTCAGTCTTCATTGCAGCTTGCAGACATTATGACCAAGCCTTTGTCTGCAAATCAACATTATTTTCTCTCTTCCAAGATTGGCTTAGTTACTCAACCACCACCAAGTCCATCTTGAGGGGGCTGTTGAGATTATGTATATAATTTATATATGACGTGTATATTTAGTTTGTTAGGTTTGTTATGGTTGTTAGAAGTTAGTTGAAGTTGGCTGTTGTATATAAACATCAAGCTATCTTTCTTTCTTTCTTGTGAGAACATATTTTAATTCATAATTGAGAATTAGATTTTCTCTCTCTAAACTTCTTATTTTCCTTTTTGATTGACCATCAGTTGATGATAAAACTCATAAAAAATTCTATGATGGTCATATCAAATATACAATTTTGTAAAAAAAAGACTTTTTTTGTTATTTGTGAAACAACCTCTTATATGATTTTTTTTTGTGAGAAAAAGAAAAGGCTTTATATTGACATTCTTTATTAAAAATATACACCTTGTTGTCGGATTTTGACCAAAAAGTCATAATTTTGGCCAAAAGGAAAGACTAATATATATGTTATATCTACAAATGATTTAAATTAGTTTGTGCTTTAAATTTCTTCCAACTCCAAGAAAGTACATAATTTTTAAAGCACAATCCCACAACCAACTTATCCCCATAAATCTAGTTAGGTTCATTTTGGACTCCAGTTATGAATACGATTTGAGCTCATATTAATTGAATTTTGTGAAGAGATTGACACGCTATCTTGTTTCAATATCCATCTTTATCCTTCTCTTTTGTGACAAAGTTGCACACTAAAGTAGAATTGAATGGTTGGCACATGGAGGATTTCAGGGAAGCTTTATATTCCAGTTGATCCCATAACTCCCTCCATTATACATTGGAAGAAAAACAAGTAAAAAGCGCCTTATGAATATGGAGAACTACTCTTATTGTCAATTAATTTTAGATGAAAGTTCAGTTTGGCTAAAGAACTATATTTAACATGGTATCAAAGCAAAATATCTTATTCTTTGAATCAGAATTAAGCAGTGATAACCGCTTTTATAAACTTGAGGAATAATATCAAGGGACTACTTCTCTAGCATCCATGTAGACTGTAGTAGAATAAAAGGCACGATAGTTTTACGCCCCATGCAACAAGATGGCTAAGTAAACCAATTAACATCCAAAGACTTGCACTTAATTTGAAGAGGGTCTAGACGTTAGAGACAAAGCTTTATATTGGGACTGCTCCCAATCTAAATAATCCCAACTTGTCTCTTGTCCTTCAATCCAATGTAGAGCAGAGGTAGGGGATTGTTTCTTCTTCACCATCCATACAAGAGAATGGAAGGCACTTCAGTTTTGGACCGTCCATCAATATTAGTAACAAGGGAAGAACAACCGAGTTAACCACCATAGATACTTGCAGTAGGCAACTTGGTGAGAACTAGCCGCTTGAGTTAAGGCAGGCTAATTACATCACCTACCTCCATGAAATTCATTGAGGAAACAACATGAAGATTCTCTCATAACTCCTATTTTGAAGGTATGCCTGTTTTCACCATGCTGCTATCTCTAAGAATGGAAAGAGCCAAACACCTAATGAGACCATTAATCTTAATGCTCCTGTTATCTTGACAAATTTCCAACAAACAAGAGTTGAGAAGCTTGTTCAATATGGTATGGCCCATGTCGTATTGTGCTTGCAACAATGGCACATCATCAATGAGCCTCTCTCAATCCAAAGACGTACCAAATCTTCTCTAGTTAAGAAACTTTTGTCTTTGAGGTAAGCTGCAGAATACAAGAAACAACGTCGGAGCTTGATGTTGTTCAACCTTTCGTAAGACAACTTCAATCGATTGAAAAATCTATGTTTTGAGTAGGTTCCATAGTCTCAAGGAATTCCCTCCATCTAGAAGCATCAACTACCCCTAGCATGCTGTTGGCCAATGTGGTGATAGCAAGAGGGAGACCAGCACACTTATGATATACAAGCTTCTTACAACCGGGCACTTCTTTGGAATCTAAAACACCATACCCTATGCTATGATGAAAGAGCTGCCAAGTCTCTTCCTCTGAGCGTGTCTCAATCTTAAGGATTTTTTGGCAGCGAAGGATACGAAAAACATCTAGCAATCGAGAAATTAATATTAACTTACATTGCCTAGGAATACCGACATCCTCAGGGCGGAAATCACCCCATAAATCATCAAGGAAGAGTATGTACTTTCCTAAACCAGGATAGAAAGGCATTTAGAATCGATGCTCTCCTAATCACATCTTTATCATCTTGAAAATCAAGTCCAAAAGCACTAGCAATTTTTTGCTACAATTGGAATACTGTGAAATCAATCCCCACCGAGACCCAGGCAGTAGCAAAATTATCATCAATAGAAGGAATATCATGGTTTAAAAAGTCGAGTATATAGCTCAGTCACAAGGGTGGTCTTCCCTATGCCACCCATCCTATGAATGCCAATGGTGCTAATCTCATTATTTCCTAACCAAACAATTACTCTCTTGATGTACTCAGAGTTAATGGACAAAGATGGCTGCACTTTCTGCGCTTCTTCTCAGGTTGCAAAGAAACGCTTTCCATTTCAGATTGCTCATCATTAATTGCACACCTTTTCATACGTCTTGCATCGTATAGTACATTATTGAAGCTACTTAAGGAGGCCAAAATCGAATCAACTAGAGCAATTATTAAAGGCATTATCTCCACAGTTACCTGATAGATCTGCGAAAAACAAGAACATGAAGTATTACTTATCATTGCTTCTACTTTGACATTCTTTTGGTGAAATTCCCTCTCCCGCGCAACATAAAATCTCAACGGATATAAACAACAAATTAAAGTAATAATAGGAATCATGATCATTGTTTAAAAAAAGAAAAAGGTCGTGCATCAGAGCAATGCATGACATAGTACTAGTACAATCAATACAATGTTCAAGGTGCAGGAGTACATCAAAGGTCATTGTTAGAATATCTTTCAACTTTCTAGAGGTCATCCAAATTCAATGTTAGACACGCGGATTTGCAATCACATAAGTAAAGCAAGGTTGTTTCCGAAGCGTGATCGTACGTAAAATGAAGACAAGTTAGTATACATGGGATGGTGATTTTGGAGCTTACTTTTGCGATCATGCCTAAGAAACATGATCTTCCCTAATTAGTCAGTTGTCTGGCAATTATGATGTCTTATATATCGAGAAGGTTGATTTTGTTTGTTTAAGAGCTAGTCTTGGGTGGACCTGGTCCACACAATATTATTGTGGACCAAAGCCACCCATATAACATAGTGATCCTTTCTTTTCATATAATAACCTTTTAAAATCTTAACTTACACTAATCTATTATTATCTAACATAGTAACAGTTTTATTTGATATAGTTACCCCTTCTTATATTAGTTTATCATAATGAAATTTTCATTTTATAACATAGTAACATTTTTTTCTCACATAGTCACTCTTTACAATTTATACCAACTACTTTTTTATATATATATTTTTGATATAATGACCCTTCTTTTCATAACTCACATGTAATAGTATTAGGTCCACACCACAGTCCATATAATTTTTTACATAATATCAACAAAAGCAATGAAAACTATGTGACAATTCATGCCTTGAAGAATTCATACTCTATCATAGTAGATCATGGTTCTCTGAATTTTACACTATTGGAGGAATTTTCGCATAATCTGAGTGACAATCAACATTTGTAGTTATATAAAGCCAACTGCTTAAACTTGTAACTTCATTTGGTACCCATAAATAGATTGGATGATGTTCTTCATAGAAGATGTTGAACTCCTATGCGCCCTACTAATTGGAATTCGGATGTAGAATGCAATGTAACTAGGATGTTTCCGTTTCCCCTAGTTATTGTATGAACTATGCAACAATAGTTTGTAATCGATCTCATTATCTATTTAAGTTCCTTGTTCACCTAAAAAAAACCCTTTTAGTTCAATTACTTCTTTTGGTTCGAACTCGAAGTAAGGCTAAGCTTCTTCCTCTATATGGAAAGCGAATATCCCAAATACCCAACCACTATAATCACAGCAACAATACCTGAGATTAGTTTTCCTATGATACCTAATAGTTAGATGACTTAGATCTCTAACAAAGGTGAAGATTAAAGATCAAATTGACACGAAAATGTTTTTAGATAAACATCATTCTATCCTTAATCAGCTTTTGATGTTGCACATTATCGACATCAATGCAGTATCTTCTTACAAATTGTTTCATTTATCTTAGTGAAAATTGCAACAAACGGTGGTGGGTTAATGTTTGCAAATTGCAACAAATCAAGACAATGAAAAGAGTGCAGAAAAGAACATATAGAACATCTTTTTCTCCAAAATTTGTGACAAAAATGCATTGTTAATAAAGAATAAGCCGCATCGGAGGACTGAAGTTCAAATATTTTCAATGTAATCATAAAAAAAAATCAAAGTAACCATCAACTACTTAATCATGTCAATAAAAAAAATTACAAAGATTCTAAGTATTTAATAATCTAATATAAATTAGAAAAGAAGGAAAAAAATTGTTCACTCGATTCTCTATTAGCTTTGTCTGATGTCTTAGAAGGACGAATGAACACGTTGAAAGAATGAGGAGTTTGAAATTTAATAGTCAAATTAAGCAATTCATAGGTTGGGATGCAGGTAACTTGGAGCATCAATTACTTGGTTTTTATAGAATCTCAAAACTTTCTGCAGATTTTGCCAGGTTGCTTCCATAGAAATTCCGAAGAAGAAGCAAATCGCCGTCATTATTACGACTTCTCGAGAAAGTATTCTCCCATACCCAGGATGGGGCAGCGGTTGCCCCTACCAGGGTCATTTTGGTAATAACGCTGAAAAGGAAAGGTAATACAGTAATACTACTTGTTAACAACCACAAAACAAAAGAAAACAAAAGTTCTTATTTGTCAGGAGCTCTTGGGTTCGAGTGACTTCGAGGCGGCTCTTTACAACCCCTCTCTCTCGTTCCTTCTCCACATATCTGCAATTCTCTCATTTATTCTATGTTGAGGCCCCCTCAATTAATTCCGCTAAATAACTAGTCGATTACATTCGATTTCACCGTTAATCTCGAGGTAAGAGTGATTTTAAGCCAAAATCTTTGTAATTTCGGTTCGATTTATTAATCTGTCCTTTTTTATTCTTGAATGATGTTATTGATTTTAGGGTTTTATTTTGTTTTTAAACTAATTTTTATTGGCAAATTAATTTACGGCTCTTCGTTGCGTCAGATCTAGTTTGTGAATTGAAATTATTAAGGTTAATTCAAGATGTTTTGGCGTATGGCCTGCTTTGTCCACTTGCATCTCCAATGAGTTTTTTTCAAAATTATTTAATTCTTCTAGATCTAAATTTTATTTGGCTCTAATGTTTTTGAATTTATAGTAGGCGATAAACATATTGAATACGGTAATTAGATAACGAGTGGATTTCTATTGTTTTGTTGTTGTTTTACTTTGGTTTTGGGGTGGAATGAATTGTTGCTACCTAGAACTTATACTATGTTGTATATTGTTGTGGTTGATACTTTTGCCAAATTACTTTGAAAGTTCATTATTAGGTTTGTTTTATATGGTTGGTCATTCGAAGTTTGTTGTTGCTTCTTTTTACAATATGTTCTTGGTGATACTACAAAAATGTATATATAGAATGTTTTTTTGGTAATTCCTTGATTACGTTGACCTCTCGATGAACAATTCTCCTCTAGCTATACTCTTTGGGAACATCACTGATTACCATTGAATGGGAATGGAGTGTGCATGTTTAATGAAAAGTATCACGGTTCATTGACCACCGATCTATAAATTAGGATCAATTAGTAGAGGTAGCAGAACAAAGAAGCTCTAATTACCATTGAATGGGGATTGACTGTACATTTGACAATTAGTAGAGGTAGCAGAACAAAGAAGCTCTAGGTGGTTTGAGTTTTTTATTTATTTATGCAGGAATGGGCTAATGAAAAGTATTTCAGGTTAATTATCTTATTAAATCCTTGTTTGATATCTCATCTGCTTATTTCTTTTACGATCGCATGTTGTTACCAACTTAGACATAAGGGTGGCAATGTCTCTGGCTAGTTTATTGTATATACCTTCTCTTTTGAGAATTTATCTTTGTTGGTTCAGTGTAACAATTTAACTAGATGAAACAATAATTCAGATTTCAAGGCTTACAGTTCATAGAAATTAAAGTTCATAGTATTGAATATATTATGACTTATGAGATAAAATTTTCTCTGGTAGCTGGAAGTTTTAGTAGGAATTCACATAACAATTGCATAAGATATTTTTCTAGGGTCATGAAATATGTTGTTGAGCTTGAGGCTTTTTATTTTTGACCCTAGATGTGGAGGACTGAATATAGACCACTTACTCATATTAAAAGAAGTAGAGTGTCCTTCAACTTTCTAGAAGCTAAAGGGTTTTAAGCTGTTTTCAAACACTACATGTCTTGAAGCTAGTTGGTCCAATCAATTCTTGAAGGTTTTAAAGCTTTTCTCAAACACTATAGCACTAGTGTCTTGTCACAAGACTAACATAGACATCTCATATGTGATAAAATGGATCAAAATTAGTTTTGAGGTTTTGGATTCAGAAGGGAAGTGCATGCAGCTGCCCTTGCAACAGTAGTATATATGATTTGGATGATGAGGATTGATCCTTGTGGAACTGTGATATTGATGGAGTTGGTAAAACATTAGTGCAATAATATGAGATATATTGTAAAAAGAGGAATATGGAGCATCCGTGCAAAGATCACTGAAGTGTATCAATAATGGTTCGGATTACTATGAGTAGTTGATGTATGGTTGTTTACTTGTTTTGCTTACCCCCTGAAGGCTTTAGGATGTATGATTAAAAGTTTTGCAATATATTTGGTCATGTGCTCAAATATATATAGGTCTCCAGTCTCCTATCCTACTATGGGCTTTAAAACATGTACTATAATGTGGGTTTTTTATGATCCTTTCGATATATATACCGTAGCAAGGTTATTAAATTCGGGTTTCACTTTCAATTGGTGATGTTAATTATTTGTGATTGAATTGTAAGAATCATAAGGTTGTAGTACTTGTTGAGTAGTGAGTACCAATTACATGATACTTATCATGTACTTCCTCCGTTCCTTTTTGTACTTATTTAAAATCTTGACACTATTTAGAAGTGAAAAGAATATTCTAGATTATTTCCAATATGTAGGATAAGCATAGCCATGTAAGGTCTTATTTGATTAGTCTTGATGAGTATATTAAGAATAATATCAAAGTTTTCTATATTTTTTTTCTGTAATATGTAAACAAAGATATTAATGATCTATAAAAGTAAAAAAAAAAAAAACCAAATAAGGGTGTTGAATGTTGCTATCATGTCTATGATGAAGTATATAGAGCATCACTTGTTATTTGTAAGAGGTTATACAAAATTAAAAAAAAAATTCGGCAAAGATAGAAATTTACTTATTATCAGCATCTTTATTACAGAAGTTACTAATAATTTTTTTTTTTGTGTAGCATCTCTCTCTAGAGGCTTTTTCCGAAGTGGAGATGATTGATATTTCAACAATGCTTTAGAATTTTAATTGGTGAATGATATTTTCAACAATGCTCTAGAATTTTAATGGGTCATTGTTTGTAGTTTTGGAGTATTTTGAAGTATAATAGGTTAAAGGGATATTTGTAATGCTACAAAGAAAAAAAAATTCTTATTGATATTCATGTATTAGTTTCATTATTGTTTTAATACTGTGATATTTGGATTTATATTGAATATATTTTGTTGGACTGCATGAGTTAATATGTTGTAAAGGAAAAAAAAACTTATGCATGTTAAGGCAACTCAGTTTGGGATTGCGAAGAATAGTTTGTGTCGGTTTTAGATATATTTCTTGAAAGATCGTTGCCAAATTTAAGCAATGTTTTTGGATAGTGAAACATTATTTGCACTTAATTTTATTTAATATCTATTCATACATAAAAAAGTAGCACTTTATAGAGTAAATAAGTTTTTAAAATATAGGTTAACCTCTTTGTTTTGTATCGAAGGGATGTTTTTTTTTTTTGACAATAAGTACACACAAGCAAAGAACGACCCTAACCCCACTACTCGTTCCCGGAGGTCCTTTATGGATAGTGACATCATAATTTGAAGAATACACTAAATTGGAGTAAGAGTTTGTCTACAATAGTCTATTATCATTACCATTATATCAGAACATAACTCAATCATATCAATTAAAAACTATTTTTCCCAATGATAAGCCGTGAAAGGAGTAATATGATTATTTAAGTAATAAGCCGTAAAAGGACTAATATGATTATTGCATAACTATAATTAAATGACTAAATGAAACATTATCTCATTACTCCAGTTGTAATAAAAAGACCTAAATCAAAGAAATATTACTACATAACTTTGCATTACTTTATTCCAATAATAAGCTGTGAAAGGAGTAATATGATTATTCAAGTAATAAGCCATCAAAGGACTAATATGTTATTACTGAAGTTAATTAATTAATTAATAAGACGTTCAAAGAAATAAGGATTCATATTACTCAGTTCAGTCGTGAAAAAGAAACGCAGTTTAATAGTAATCCAATTAATATGTAACAAACAATGCATGTAAGAGTGTTATAACCATTGTTATTAAAGTCCCCATCTAGATTTTACAATCCTATGATTTTACGATCCTACGATTTTACGTTCAGATTCTATGTTCCGGAAGGACCTTTTCGATCCCGATCATTTAAAAAAAATATGTTCACTTTTAAATTCTTAACAACCATACAATTCATATCATAATTCATATCAGAGTGGGGTGAAATTATGTCCATCATTGATTGAATCATATCAAAACTTAGTCAATCATATTATGTCCTTACTTATTTTCATAAGCAATCACTGGTCCAACCATCTGGGAAGTGGTGAGTTTGCATGCTTTTATTGTCTTTTAATATTTGTTTTGGTCATTAGAGTTGTTTTAAATATTTTCGAGAATGTATATTATTTTTCAAGATTTGGAATTATTTGTCGATTTCGTATGAATCTATTATAATGTGATATGGTTCATTCGCTTGTGATAAGATTCAATCGTTTTTTGGATATTGATATGATACATCTACTAAACTTTAGTTCACTAAATATTTAAAAAAAGGATCCCTCAATTTGTGATATGATTCACTAAATATGAGATATGATTCACTCAATTTGTGACAAGATTCAACCAGTTTTTGATATGTATCCATCAATTTGTGATATGATAATGTTGTGATTTACTAATTTTTTTTATAAAGGCTCCTCCAATTAGTGATATGATTCACTTACAATCTCATATGAATTTCATGCTATAATAGGACTAAGTCAGTTTGTGATATCCGTATGATATGTGTAATTGAAATTTTGTTAGGACTCACTCGCTTTATTATATGAAGGGATCTTATTCTACTCAATTGTTAATCTGATTCACTTAATATATTATATGGTTAGGCCTATTAGTTATTAGTTTATTAAACTAGTAGCTAATTCACTTAATTGCTAAGGTAACTAATAAGTAACACCTTAAGTATTTTAACTCATATTACTCATATTAAACTCATGAGTACATGATCATTAACATTGTCAATGGTCCTAATGTTTAGTTAGTAATGAATGATCGGGAAAGTGTTCAATAGTTCACGTAATTCTCGTAATGTTTTAGTAATAAGTCATGGAAACGATCATTAACATTAGCAATGACCATACTGTTTAGTTACTAATGAATGATCGTAGTAGTGTTTAGTAATTCTCCTAATGTTTAGTAAGTCGCGAAATGTTTAGTAATGGTTAGTATCATGTGTGCATGAAATCATATCATATACATGCAAAAGCATATCACATACATGAAAATTCATATCATATAAAAGAAAAATCATATTAATGTGAGAAACACTCAAATTGCATTTTGTAAGTTACACCGTGAACAATGAATCATATCTAAAGCCTTCGGAATCATATCTGAACTACGTTTAATCATATCGAAACTATGTAGAATCATATCACAAGTGAAAAGACTCCATCGAAATGAACCTAATTTTTAGTAGTGGAATCATTTCATTAGTGAATATATAGTTTATAGTTTGGTAGATCTTGTTTTTTTACTCCCTATGTCTATTTTGTAACTTTTAAATGTAGGGACCTAAAGATATTAAAAGTTAAAGTTAAAAGAAACTTTGTGACAATGCGTGACTCGCACACGAAGCCTACGGTCGAACTTTTTGGGATGAAATGCACAACAAAACTAAGGAGGTTGGCTTATCTATGGGCTTCCGTAGAGAGGATAAACCCCGCATTTGTTACATTGTACCATGAAGGTGCACGGGTTGACCCTTGAAGGTACTTTCGTTAGTGAAGGTGTGCTTAATGGGGATGTAATCTACGTCGTGCCCAATTAAAGGTTCAATGAATGTGGTAATGTTCATTGTTTAGTTAAATCCTCGTGACGTTATATATTAAATAGTTAAGTTGGTCATGTTCGTTTAGTTAAATCATCCTAATGATGTACGTTTTACATTAAATAGTAAAGTTGGTTATGTTCGTTTAGTCACATCTTCCTCTTAATGATGTACGTTTTATATTAATTACTTAAGTTGGTTATGTTCGTGTAGTTACATCCTCCTCCTAATGATGTACTTTTTATATTAATTAGTTAACTTGGTTATGTTCGTGTAGTTACATCCCTCCTCCTAATATTAAATAGTTAAGTTCGTTATGTTTTATATCCTCCTAATGATATCAGTTTTATATCTTGCGTTCAGCCAATCATATCATATATATTTGAAATCATATCATATCAAGTGTAAATCTGATTAAAACGCCTTAGAATCATGTCATTTACATACGCCCTATGGAAGGGATTTGACTGTCAACATACGGCCTATCGTAGTAGTGTTTAGTAATTCTCGTAATGTTAAGCAAGTCATGTAAATGATCATTAACATTGACATGCTCCCTAATGTTTAGTTAGTAATGAATGATCAGGAAAGTGTTTACTAATTCTCGTAATGTTTAGTAACTCATTAACATTAGCAATGTCTCGAATGTTTAGTTAGTAATGAATTAGCGTAGTAGTGTTTAGTAATTCACGTAATGTTTAGTAAGTCATGTAAGCGATAATTAATATTAGCAATGGCCCTAATGTGCACACCGTTCACATTTACTAGATCAAATAAGAGACTTCATTGTACTATTCAAAATAATTTAGTAGCGGTTATTATGCGTTACCTTATCTGCTTTTTACGTCAAACAATATATTAGTTTCTTAATTTATTGTTTATAATGTAAAAGATATTTTAACTACTATAATTTAAATAACATAAGTACTAGTACAAAAGTTGATAGGATTACTACACACTTTGATATGATTACTACAGAAGCTGATATGAGTACTATTACAGATAATATGACTATTTTACACTTTGATATGATTCTATACGATTTTAAAAAATAATAGAAGGTTTCATATGTCCATCATACCCAAAATTAGGGGGCCCAAGAAAACACTACCAAGATGAAGGAAAGGTTCTACGGCCAGAAGAAAACGAAAAATCGTACAACTTACCCCCCAAACAAAACAAACGAAATAATTGGATCATATGCGGCCCAATCAAAAGTTTTTTTTAAATACAAAATTAGATCATTTGCGGCCCGAGTCAAAAGCTTTTTTATACAAAATTGGATCCATTTTATTTATTATATGCAGCCCAGTCAAAATGAGATCCATATGCGGCGTAGTACTAAATGTTTTATGCACCTTTGTGGCCAAACACATGCCTTCTAAATTTTGGGCTCAAAATATCTACTCTTTGTTTTAGTGAATTGAAATATGATAACTAAATTTATTATTTCAAATTAATTCACTTCATTAACATAAACATAAAGATATACATTAAATTTGAATATATTTTAACTACATATGTAACTACCATTTTCCATTGTATACCAAAACATGAAATGCGTAAACTACATTATCATAAGTGGCGGGCCTACTACGTACATCGCGAGTGAACTTAAGCGATCCACATTAGTAGCCCAACCAAGTGGTGGCAGCCCAACTACAAAAAACCAAAGCGCGCGCCACCCAAAAATCACCTACCATATACAATATTTGGAACTTTAAATGTTCATTACAATTACAATTCACCAATTTGTTAATTTGTCAAGCATTTCCTTCACAGTACCCTTCAATTCATTTTCACCGCATAAAAGGTCTTCAGTTAGTGACCAACTCCTCACCTCCGTGATGTTGCCAGGCTTATGGAAAAACAAATACATGTAAGTAACTAAATACACAAACTAAGTAATTTCAAGTATAACTAATTTTAAATTTAACTTCCTACCATTGTGCACTTGGACTTCAGCCGAGCTGCACAATCCTTGATAGGAAGTAACATTTGAATCCCGGAACAAAGCCTAAACATACCATTATTATAGTAGTAACATGTTTCTCATCAACTACACTTGGATTTGCTTGCCCTCGACTTAAACGTACACTGACCCCCCACTCATACGTAGACATGTTTACCTCATGGACCGTGTCTTAAAAACCATCACGTAACCCAACGCTCAAGCCTCTTCACAAGGCTACTAACCGATGGGATTGAACTTTCAGTACTCCCCCCGTACTCTTAGACCTTTGTCCCTCATTCCCGTCATTACGCTCCGAAAAATCTCGCTCCTCATTCCCACTCCGCTCACCCTCTTCTTTGCTCATTCACATTATGATAATATCACGGTATTGTTCGGTTCGAGTTTTGGCTTTGCTCTTAGTATTATACAAAATGGCCATAATGAATGCGGCACATTGTCAAAGAGAAGATTGAATAAGTTTAATTGCAAAATATATGTTCATCTTGCATCAAAAGAAAAAGATATGTATGTGTGTATTCATGTAATGTATGTAACAACATAATCATGGTCGAAACATAAGCCATATTCACTATCAAGCAAGTAACTAGCACTAACGTAAATTCTCCACTTTTTCTTCATGCCACCAAACATACATTGAATACATATTTATAAACTAAGAAGAAGTATTTTGTAGATATTCATCAACTAAGTTTGCAAAACATTTATACCTCATTCATAATTGTAATTTCTTACTTCATAAATTCGACCTCGCAAACAAAATTTTCATCAACTAAGTTTAACAAAACATTTATACCTCATTCATAATTGCAATTTCTTACTTTAAATTATCACCTCTCAAACAAAATACATTCAAATTCCAAGAACAAATAATAAAAATTCAATTTCACCTAGCGGGAACAAACAAAATTCCCTAGTGCCCAATTTTAATTTATATTCATATATATACCAAAAATTTCTCTTCACATATCTCACCTAAAATTTATACAAAATCGAATGAGAAAACTACGGATCTAACCTTCAAATTTAACAAAGCCGCAATTTCCTCTTCTTCAAAAAACTTCGCAATTTCCAAGCCCAACTCACCGAAAATTTAACAAAATTCATGGTTATAAATTACACATATAACGTAATTGATTTTAAAAAGAGCAAAATTCTATCGTTGCATTTAATTTTCGCTAAATTACATCTTGAGGATGGAGGAGAGAGGAAATCGCGAACCCCTCTTTGGGCGATTTCTCCTCACAATGAAAAATAGGGGTTTCAGTTGTATTAAATGGGAAAAATGTCCATTTTACCCCCGATATGGGCAACGGTCAGCCCCTACCGGGTATAGGTTTATCACGACTCACGACTTCTCATTGAGCTTCCGGCACACTCCAGTAGTCGCTATTAATACTCCCTCCGTTTTTTTTACTTGCTTCATTTGATAATGCACAACAATTAAGGCAATGTCAGCTTTCAAGCTTTTGAGAGGGTACTTTTAAGTCATTTAATGTAAGATAATGGGGAAAAAGTAGTACTTTTGGGTGGAAAAAGAGAAAACAAATATAATAAGTAATACTTTATGGTGGGCCGAGTACCCAAATAAGGAAATGTAGCAAGTAAAAAAAACACCCATATATGGAAAATGTAGCAAGTTAAAAAAAAGAGGGAGTAATGATTAATGTTTTATTTTTATTTATTTTAGGTGAAATGTTTTATCTTTGGTGAATAAAGTACATACGGATATACAAAGTTATCGTCAAAATCAATTCATCATTTCTTAGACCAATATAGAAATACAAACTTTTGTATAGGGACGAAGCCACAGCTTGAACAAATGGTGTAACCAGGCTAATAAAAAGGGCCAAGCTAGGCCTTATAATGAAGCCCGAGCGTGGATTCGTTTTTCGGATGGGTTACTTTTTCAGTAACGGGGATTACTTATTTTGTTGGATCTAGGGTTTTTTTTTCTAATGCTAAAGTGTTACTTTTAGTGAAACTATGGATTACTTTTCGAATGCTAAGGGGTTACTTTACTGAACTAGGGATTACGTTTTTGTAATGCTAAAGGGTTACTTTACTTGAAAATATGGGTTACGCTTTGTAATTATATGGGTTACTTACTACGTAACTAGGGGTTACTTTTTGTAATTATAAAGGGATACTAATTTAATTATAAGGGTTACTTTTACGAATTTCTATTCATTGCCCGAAATCACTTAAAATCGCCCCAGTCCCACCAAACATTTCCAACTTTACCCTTCCTTTTTTTCTTTTCTTTTCCTGAGCCTCCACCTCACCGCCACAACCGGCCCTACCGCCACTCGGCCTCCACCGCCACCTCAAGCCCCACCACCACCTCGTCACCACCCGTATTTCGAAAACATTTCGGAGCTAAGGGTGAACGTCCGCCGGGACGTTCGACCCATGGCCCGACTCTGGCATGGACGTTCGGGCCATGGGT